>VZSC01013457.1:46880-77749 GCA_013398225.1 Steatornis caripensis | reverse complement strand
GGGCGGCGGGGCCGGCAGCCCCGGGTCCCTCTGCCCCCTTAGCGGAGCGCACGGCCCGGTTACCTCCTCTCCGCGGGCTCCGCCGCCCCCGTCGGGCCGAGACACCCCTCGCAGCCGGCGGCGGGGCCCGTGCCCGGGCAGCTGCGAGGCCCCCCGGCTCGGCGGCCGATCCTTCAGGCTGAGGATGTGGCGGTTGCCGGGTGCCGGTGCTGTTTGCCCTGGGTGGCCCGCAAACGGCAGTTCGGCCTGGTGGGGTTGACTCACGGGCACTGGCTATTTGCCACTGTTTGTAGAAGTCGTTCCTTGGGCTTTCTATCAGTCAGGCGTTCCTTTCAAGAAAATACCCTTAGTTATTTTGGCACCCTCCAGCCTTTGCTTTTATATCCCACCCGGCTCTGTGCTGTTCTCGGTATTTACTGGAGCGGTTGTGGCACGTAGGCCCTTTCCACCCCACCTTCTTGTTTACGGACCTAATTTAAACACCATGCTTGGGGAACCAGGCTGTTGTAGACAAAAGGATTTGAAATAAGTTTCGTAAGCAGCATTCTGTTGTCACTGAACGGCTTTCAGAGACTAAATTCTTCTTCAATTATGTTTCCAGAATTCACTGCGGGGACCCGCTCTGCCGGACCTAGCTGTACTGCATCCCCGCGGTCGTCTGGCGAGCGCTGCGTTTCCACTGGCCGGGACCGCATCTCTGGTGATCTCGTCCTCAGGAGCCCGAACTCAACCCTTCTGCTGTTGCTTGTGTAAGTCTTTGCAAAGGAAGCCTCTCCCAAGGAACGCGAAAGTTGCGTTCCACCAACCCTGATGTGGAGTGGGCAACAGTTTAAACTGTTTCTGCCGAAAACACCTTCCCCTGCGCCTCGCTGCGACTTCGAGCGAAGGGTGGCGCGTTCCCTTTGAACGGAATTGAAGTGGCGGGCCACATCTTCCTTGAATATTTCGTGTATCTGAAACCCGGCGCTCTCCATGTTCGGTCTGTAGGTGTAGCCGTGCCCCGTGCCTGCTAGCTGGGAGTCCGCAGGTGGGGTGCTGTCTGCGAGGCCTCCGCCTGGTCTCTCCCTGGTGCACAGTCTTCTCACTCGTCTGCAAAATTTGTCAGGCGCAGGCTGACCCTAAGCGAGTTCAAGGTGCTGTACGGATCAGTCTGGAGACCGATCGGGTATCTCGTCTTACATGGAATCCCGAGGGCTGGGCGTCGGCTGTATCTAGACTGCCTGCTAGCCACGTTACCCTGAACTTGTGACAAACCTGTAGGCCATCTTTTTTCCAGAGCAGTACTACAGTTCTTTGGAAAAGTGAAGATGACCTCTACGAGTACTTTTAACCTCATGTTCCAGCACTGAGTTTCCTCTTGATGACTGCCCAACTCGTGCATAGACATGCAGGGATGTTGGGTTTGGAAACAAAATAACCGAGCTCGCTACGTGGCTTTTAAGTCCTTTCCCCACCTCTTCCTGTTTCTCAGGTCGCTGTCCCTCTGATTCCCCGTACCAGAAGAACTCCGGAGGCAGAGCTAGCACATCACCCGCTGACAGCGCGCTCTCACCGTTAGGTAAGCCAGCCAAAACCGGTCACCAGCCAGCAAGTGTTTGCAAAGTTATTTTAAAAAATAGCTGTAAAAATTGGTTGAAAGGCTACGGTATCACTGCAAAAATATTCTGTTTCCTTGGTCTGCTGACGCGCTTTGCTTGTGCTGCTCTAGGGTTTTGGGTACAGTGTGGATTTGCTGACCTTCATGGCCTCTATAGCAAACCCGCGTGTAAGCTACTCACGTTGCACTTTCCCCTAATGTGGCAGTAGCCGGTTTTATAAAGACCAGACAGTTGTGATGTCGGTTTAAATCCAGTCTGTTTAATCCCAATTCACTGTTGGACTGTAGTGTGGGTTTTTTTCGGTGACAGAATAAAATTACTCTATGTATTTTGTCATTCTACACTATTCTATTAATTGCTGCTGTTTCTGAAGAAGGAAGTGTATTGTGATCAAAGTAACAAATTATCTTTACACTGTTCAGTTTAAATACGGAATATTATTTCTGAAGTCCCAGTCCTCTCTACATCTATTAATTTAATCTCTCTTGTTACCAGCCAGCTCTAGGTAATTAGTTAGTCTGCAGTACTGCTTTTAGAAATTCGGAGTCTGTGAAGTAATAGCAAGGCGTCTGTGGGAAGTAACGAAAAGCAGCAAGCCTGGTTTTGCTAGAAATAAATTTTCTGTGCGTCGCTACGGTTCGCAAAGGGGATCTGCGAGTCGAAAAGGCTGAAAATCCACGGCTAAGGGTTTAGACGTTTAAGTTAAATACAAGAGTATTCAGCACACCGTTTTTGAATTATCAAGCGCGCACGTTGTAGTGGGTTGTTGTACTGTGGTTTGGACTCTCTCAGGAATAAATGAAAATTGTCCTGAAACAGGCGGTGTTTAGGTAACATGGAAGCCTTACAATGCAGCAGAATCTGGCCAAAATACAATTATCAGACAGTTGGCTGTATTAATTTCATCTTCAAAATGATCAAGTGTATTTTAAAACCAATTTCAGGATGTTTTGATACTATCTTAAAAATGTCAAAATAAAAATCAGCTGAAAAGCATAAATTTGGTTGCTAAGCAGTTTACCATACACTATTTACGTATGTAAGTAGCTTCTACTGTGTTGAGTAACTCTGCTCGTTCAGTAGAACTCCATGCAAGCTAAGGTTCTTTCCTTGCGTAGTTTAGAAAAATCAAGTCGTTGGCTGCTTCTGTTATACTGCTTTGGCCGTACGAGTATCGGCATTGTAGAACTATAAAGCAGTGAGGCGTTGGTTGTTTTGGTGTTTGGCTTTTTTTTCAAAAATGTATTTCACTTATTATAGGCAAAGGCTAAACTTAACTGTAGTTTAAATCAGCATCACGTATGATATCCAGAATTTCGGTACCATGAAGGTTTATCCATGTCTGATGACAACAAGATTTAGCGCTATAAGAATAGGTAAAGACGTTCTGGTGTTACTGAGAGGACCTTCTAACCAGCTCCTCTGGTACTCCTCCTTTAAAGAGGCATAGCCAAACCACTTACAGCTATGGGATCAACTCCCAGCCAAGGCCGGCGTTAGCAAAGGGATACGTAGCCTCCCGCGCTCCGATCGAGTACCGCTGTGCTCATTTAGGATGAGTGTTTTGTGGAAGAAGCGTGCTGTGCCCGTGGAACAGAGAAATGATGTGAGCAGCGGGCTGAGTTGCAGGATACGTCCTGCGTAGCAGTGGTGTGCTTCTGAATTTTGGAAACGAAACAGAGCTGGAATCTGTAGGAAATGTGTGGCTTTGATTAAAACAGACCCTTTGAAAATACGCTCAGCATTAGGTGAGCGTGTGAATGTGCTTGTATCAAAAATCTGAAACTGTAATGCTCAAGTGGAACGCGGTGGTCGCCCGCATTCAGATTTCCTCTGGCTCCCGCCAGTCTCTACTCATTTAAATAATTTTTAATAATACCTGGGAAGCTCTTGTGACTGTGAAAGAGACACTTCGGAGATCATAGTGCTCAGCCATGTACTAACTAGGCATAGCGATAACTCAATTTTAAGACTACAAGTAATACTAAATGTCGTATTTTTGACGTTCAAGTCTTATGAGATAAAAGTGATTTCAATAATAATTTCATAACATATATTTGTGTAACACCTTTCGCTTCAGCACGAAGATCCAGTTTCATATGCTTTTTTACCCTCCTTTCCTCTGTGGCGGTGGTGACTTCATGCCCTTCTTGGCTCTCAGTTGTACAGCGATAGCTTTTAGGTCCGTGGTGTAAACGGGCCCTGCAACAATCAACCGATCTGTGACGAGAACAGGCCCTTCTGTCGTGGGTTAGCTGCTTACAGGCCGCTGGGGCCAACTGCAAAGAGCTGGACAGTGAATCGATCCTCGTTTCCAGCAGAATGAAAGGGTCCGAGAATGTCTTAATTCATCACTGCGGCCGAGAAAATCCTGAGGGAAGTCATGGTCTAAGAATCCCGCGCGCAGTCATTTTACTTCCTAATATCGGAATTGTTCCCTGGATATGAGAGAGAGATGTTACAATTCACTGAAGTTTTAATGACTTGACTGGTTCATAATCCGATATAAAACAGCTAAACCGGGAGGATTCAGAACTGTTTGGGGAAGAGATGCTGTTCTCTCACTCCCATATCATTGGTACGTGACATCAATATTAGCAGTAAACCTTGAGGTAAAGGGAGAATAATTACTGAGGGAAACTAAGAGGATGAAATAATCTCCAAGAGCTCCAAGTATAGAATTACACTGAATGTCTTCTGACATTGGACAAAGCTGGAGAAATTTTTCAATGTTTATTCATTTTCAGTATATGAAATTGAGCAAGATTTCTGGGCCTGAATTAGTTTTTAGTTCAGTGATAAACGAAGAAGTCTTTATTTTGGATTCACCAGCAGGATGATTGTAGGTTGGTTTGAGGTTCCCTTGGTGGGGCTGGGGAAGGAGAAAGATGACCTGAGCACAAAAATGGAAGTATTTGCGGGTTACAGCATTTGCAAGTTTTAATAACTACTTGATAAACAATAGCATTTTTAAGATTTTGTCTGGATATTTGATCAATAAAACCGCCTCTCTCCCCTTTAGTAGTGGCTAAGAGTGGTTTTGGTTACATTTGTCACAGTAGCGTCTAATAATACTAGCACTGACGCTCAGTGCGTCCCTTGTGCTGAAACAATGACTTTAGTTTTCCTTATTTAATTCGGGTTGCTCCTGTTGAATAGTGGCGGTGCATTCCGCACTGCGCAAGAGAGGGACTCGGTCCTCAGCCCTAAAAATTTGCTGGCAAGCTTTAACTAAAAATCAGCAAGAAAGATTTACGTGGTGAGTATAAACTAGTTTTAAATAACAGTGGAAGCAGCTGACTATTTTTGAAAATTTGTCCACATCCTGGCGATGGGGGGCCGAAGATCTCCGTCCTCCTATCTTTAGTTCTCCTACTTCATCCTTCCTCTTTCCCGTAACAGTAACCCTAAATAGTGATCAGAAGATAACGAAATGTATTGTTACAATAAGGTACTCTGCTCTCACGCTCTGCCTGGAAAACTGTGCAAAAAGCTGGACGTTTTTGTTGTTCCTAAAAGTGCACTTGTTTCCCTACATTCCACATTACAGAAGATTCATGTTTAAGCGAGAAAAGACCTTTCAAAATTCTTCGTAAAAAATAATCTGGCATTCCGGGAGGATTTAAATGTAATAATTAACTTGTCTGCACCTTGGGTTCTTCCTGATAATTCTATACGTGAATAGGTATCTGAAACAAGACTGCCTAATGTCTGTTTATCTCAGTCCAATGGTATTAGGTATTCTTATTCTAGAATCAAAATGCCTACACATGGAGTTAAATGAGATAGTCAGTTAGGGTAATTCCGTGGGTAGGCTCGCTTTATTGTAAGTGAAACTGTTCTATCTGCCCAACACCCAGATAACCAGGAAGAAACTGATAAGGCAAACTGCTGAGTGACTCAGGCCAAAGGTACTGCTAAATGCTGTAATTGGATACGTTTGTCGTAGTATGAGCTGGTTTCTCCCCTGACTCAACCAGCGAAACAGTCTCCCTTTGGTCAGCTACTTCCTGAGTAGGAGCTGATTTATGCAGAGTCATCCTTTTCCTGCCTGGCTGTATTAGCAAGTCTAGGGTGCGTGTCTTTGGGAAGCGCAGCCCCGCCGTGGGGCCGTTCCTCTGCTAACCTGATTCTCAAGTGCAAAATAGCCGAGTTTCGTTTTTCAAGAAATAATGGCAGCTGCTCGTGGGTGTAAATAAAATACATAGAAAAGGAAGAAAAAAGTGACACATACGCAGAAGAAAAACTTCATTATTTCCAACAGAAGTCCTGCCAGAGATCTTCTCACTATTGAAAGAATAGCCTGTGCTGCCAGGACTTATTACATATCATCTCACTTGAATTGGTGTAATAATGCCACTTTATTTCGCTTTATAAAAAAATGTGTTCAATGGCATGTTTATATCCCACTCACAGATGTGATGTTTGTAGTCAAAATGTGCATAATTGTCAAAGTTCAGGTCCATTTCTATGTTCTTTATTAGTTATCAACCCCCTTCTGTTTACCGCAGTAGCAGTTTACATAAAAGGCGATGAAGATTAGGATTTTAGGTAAGCATACGAAACAAGGAGAGAACACTTACCTGTTACTATGTGCAGCAGTCAAGTTGCGTGTAGGTGTAGTGAAACAGCTTTTGGAACCATAAATGTAATCTTGATAGCACTTGCATGGAAACGGCGCTATTGTATGTTAATGAAAACGGTATAATCAGCATGAAGTGAAACCAGTGACTAATTTGAAAAATAAACTTCCTGCCTGCAGTAAAAGCCCTTTTGTAGAAAAATGCCTTTTCTTCATTGACCCATGGCGTTACATCACATTGCGGTATTAACTCTGCTGGCGGTGGTGTTCAGATACAGCAAAAAGTTAGAATTTTGAGAGGTTTTCACTCTCTAATGTGTTTAATTCCTCCATCTTCTGACCAGGAGCAAAGAGCTTCGCCTCACAGAGTCTCCTCTCAAACAGCAGCGAGGAATGGGTACTTTCAACTGTGATCTTATTGTATTTCGTAAGCGAGATGGGAGATTTCCAGAAGTCCCAAAGAAGCATAAAGCAGGTCACCAGGTCGTGGTCTTTTCTTCCATGTGAGGAATCACTGTAACAGTCTGCCGTTGGTCTTGGATTGGTGGTGTAAAATCGCAGTGGTACGTATTGGTAGTTACTACGGTCTGGGGATTTTTCCCTAACTAATCATGAGAGAAACACATTCTCATTTTAAACAATGACAGTACATCTATGAAAGGAAACCTCTGAGACAGAACTAGAGTTGTATTCTGTTCCTGTTTAACTGCCTGTAATTCCCGTGAACGTTACAGAGTGATGGGTGAATCCAACAAACCAGTGAGTCCATAGCCATTGCGTAGATCATGTGGACCTGGTGTGAGGAAGGGGCCTGTAGACGGGAGAGGCAAGCGAACGTGTTTCCCCTGTGTACCAGAAAAAGAGCAATAGAAATATTTATTCCATTCATTAACAAGAAAAAGTGATTTAAACATAGTGCAAACACATGAAAGTGTTTAACTTTTAGAGGTGTTTGGAGTTTTCGATGGACAGCATGGATTTTCCCCATAGAATGGCATTTAATCAAAATACCTATCTGCTGAACAGTATTTTGTGGTACATTTTGACTAACCCTAATAGCAAGTAAGAAGTTAATAGCTGCTGGTGCTTGCTTTCTTCTAGTTCAGATTGTCGCGACGCATCTGTCAAGATAGACTCTTTGCACTTCCTGACATTATTTCTCTTACTACATTTTTGTAACAGTGTGGACAATATATCCGCTTCTGGATTCCGGTGAAGCCCCTGATGACTTCATCATCCCCAGCTGAAAAGTTCTACATCCACAGTTCGCCCTGCATCACGAGCTGTATGACAGCTCCCCAGGCCGCTGCAGTGGAGCGCGAGCCAGGTTAGCTCAGGCGCCCGTTGTGAGTTGAAGCTGCGGGAGCTAACCTTGCTACAAGGAGGGTGTCCACAGCTTCCTTTTTCTGCCAGCTTTCCTGTAGCCTCTGGTGTAGATTCACTCGTAAGAGGAATGGAGGAAGCTGAGCCTTAAATCACGGTAGGCGCTTGCAAAGTGAATATATTTACACCCAGTCTCCTCTTTTGCCACTCGATACTACGTGCTGTGAACATTGACATTGGCTACACAGGGGAGATGGCAGGTTCGGAACGCTGGTTGCAGCAAACCAAGCTGAGTTATGGAAAAGCTTCACTTATTCAACCTCCAGGGACATTTATACAAATTCACATCTTACCTGACAGATCAACGTGGGTTTGCTGACTGACTCATTGTTCTCTCTCCCTTGTTACCATATTTTATCCTTTAGGCTCCGGTTAATACGGAAGGAGACTTAAAATAGCATTTCTCTGATGGCAGTGGCTGTAAAAGACAAGCCACAGTTTGTGTCTTCAGGTTGAAAAAGGATCACACAGCTATCAATGAACAGTCAAAGCTCTAAAACCAAATAAATGTACAGAGTAACCATCAGGGCCTTTTGCCTGCTTTTGGTTTTGTATTTGTGGTAAGAGCTGTGCAAGAGAAAGTTGCCACACAAGCGTGTTTTGCCCCGTCCGAATCGATCCCCACATGACTTTTTTCAGGAATGATGATATTACTAGGCTTGCAGAAGCTCACAAAAAATGCACCCAGTTTTAGGCTCCTGGTACAAACTCGTAAAATATTTACAGTGTGGCCCTTCAGGAAGCTGAGCATCTCTAGGTCTCAGGAAGACAGGCAAGCCATGGATCCCTCAGCCTCACCCTGATTGAGTCCTAAAGCCTGCAAGAGGAAAGAAATTGAACTAGACAAGAGGAACTGCCTGCTCAATTGAGCTTTATTTTGTAACACACGGGCAGACTGCAAGGTCAGCAAATCTCTGCAAGCTATGTGGCCATATGGGCAATGGCAGTTTATGAAACAACCGTGCCAGATTTGGCAGCCTTGGCGATGACCACATGGCAGGTCAGCGAAAACCGTTTCAGTGCCAGTTGTATAATTTCACTCTTCAGTCATCTGAGAAGAATATGTAAGACAAGAGTTTGGAAAGGATGGCGTCATTTCAGCTCTGAAATTTACGCTGTTCTTTGTATTGTATATTTACTCTGCGAGTGTAACCAGCAGAGTTCCTTTGCTGTATCTTGGGTAATTGGCAACATTTGAGTTTAAATATTGATGTTTGTTCTCCATATGCGTGTAGACTTGTATTTGAGTATTTTGATGTAATTTTGGGGTAAACATATGAACAAAGGATATAGATAAGGGGCTTCTGAGACAAAGCTAAGACCCGTGATGGCGTCAGGCTGACATAAGTTATTTGCAGCCTCAACAGCCTTCAGATCTCTTGGAGTCCTCTAACAACATGCCATGCTTTCTGATTGTTTTGAAAGGGCTGCTGCTGCTGCTTATAGCTTACTTACACTTGGGTTGTTTCTGGCTGGTCAAGGTTGGAGGGATCATCGTGGCTGACCGCTGATTGTGTCACCAGCCCAAATACTGTTTCATCTTTTAGGCCTTCAGCTGCTGGGCCAGATTAATGTGAATGTGGGAGCAAACTGACTCTTGCAACACCTGGCCTCTGCAGATAACCCCACCCAGCTTGACTTCAGGCCAAGTCACAAACAACCTCTGTTGTATTGACAGATGACCTCATGAGAATGAACAGATAAGACAAAATGATGTTGGTACTGCTTGATCTGTAAGCCATGTTCGATATTGTCAGCCGGGTCAGTCAGGAATGCTGATGTGACCACAAGCCCTTGGAGAATTTGTTTGAAGGCTGGCTATCATCAGGCACCATCAGGACACTGACTGCTCCCTTAGGGCTTCATCGCTGGCCGGCCCTTGGCAGGCAGACTCCTTGCGGAGCTGGGGAAACCCACTGCTCTGAGTTTTCTGTAGGCCTTTCTGCATACCGCAGTCTGTACCTGCAACAATAAATATATTATCACTCACTGAATGTAGATGTATTTCTATTTCTGTATGCTTTATTTTGTCGTAAGTAGTTCCAATGAGAAGATACGGCAGGAGTGCCAATGGCGGTTTATCAGTGTAATTGGCAGCACTGTGCTGCTCGAAGTGCACTGGTAAAACACACCCCAAGCCGGTCCCGTCATGTGAGGAAAAATATACTGGAAAGACCACACTGAAAATTACTCCAAATGTGAATTGATTCTGTTTGTAATCCATCGCTTCACAAGGGTGAGGGACCTACAGCAGGCCCATAGAGACAGATCCCACGGTTCTTTGTCAAGCGATTGTGACTTACCTGGGACTGTTCTCTGAAAGTAGAGTAACGTGGTATCGGGAGCCAATCCACAGTAAGCAAGGAAAAAACCACAAGTTACTGTATTTACAAGAAGCCTGTTCCCCAGGACAGAATTGAATTCTACTTGTTTGTCCCGCTTGCAAGCAGCAAGCAAGATATCTGGTCCTAGGATCTATTCCAATTAATCCTACTAGTGCTTCTGTCCATTTTGGCTAGTTCCTGATTGCTCAAGAAGAGGTGAACTTCGAGGATCTCTTAGTATCAATGAAACAGATGTGGCATTTTAACACTGTAAGCAAAACAAACTGTCGAGATGGTCAGGGAGTTTCGGTTTTCATCTGTACTTCAGGGCTTTTTTTGCTTGGTTTCAGCCTGCTAGTGAAGCCTGCAGGATACTTCACCCTGTGCGCAGATTCTTTTTGTGTAACGGTAAACTAAAAATTAAAACTAGGCGCACCATTAAAGATCGCATACAAGGCACAAATGTTTGTCAGTTATCCAGTTTATCAAGATCGGTTAAAATTCCAGTTCTGTTCTCCAGAGCGCTGACAACCGACTTGATAGCATCGGCAAATTTTGCAGCGGACTTCGGTGTTCAAGGCATTAGTGCAAACACAAAGTGCATTACAAATCTTTTGAGATGCCTTCCGGTTTTATAGCAGTCTGTTGATAACTGCTGTGAATACAATGCGATAATACATCAACATTGCTTTCTTATTGGAAACGGGGCGTGGGAAGAGCTTTTCTACAGTCAAAAATATGTCAGATCCACTGGCTCCTGCTTGTACGGCCAATTCTTTGGGCAAAAGTGGAAACTGTGTACACTGTGGTGTGGTTGGGTCATATTTATGTCCGGAGTCACATCAGAAGTTTCTTAACAGGTTATTGTCTTCTAGATGCTTTCACAGACTGTTTAATGAAGTGGTGTAGTTTGCCGCCAGGTATGCTGGCACTGAGGTGACTGCCTAATGCAAATATGCATGTTAAGGGTCGGTTTTGATTTCATCGTTTAACTAGTGCCTTGGTCTCTCTTTGTACACTAAACAGCATATTTCATAGTTTACATCAGATTGAATCCTCTGCAGATATAAACAAATACATTTGTGAGAACAGGAAAGTAAACTGTGGGACATTCATGGCTGCAGTGACAAATCAATTCAAAATAGCCTTTTATTGTTGATTTTTTAAAACTAAACTGCAGTGCGTACCACCTAAAGCAAGAACAGTTTGGGGTCTGCACAGCCCGGAGAAGCGTTTGGAGGAGGGTTCGGGATCTCATGGTTGCTGGGATCTGGAAGGAATGTGCCAGTTCTCTGCGTCGTGAACTCAGTCTGCACAGTCATTACTTAAAACAGTGATTTTAAAGCCCCTTTTAGTCTTCGTGATTAAATGCTCGTATGAAAAGGCTTCCCTCACCCAGGAAGGACTGCTGAGGCAGGCTGTCAAGAAGGGGTAACAAAAAATATTCCCACTTAGTTTCGGTTAACTGGAAGTAGAAGCGCCCGTGATCATTACTCCACTGGTGGCTGATCCGGGCATTTCCCTGCGGCCGGGGCGAGGGTCAGGCGTTCGGGAAGGGGCTGGCTTGGCTGGCTGACTTGCTAAGGCTTGACAGAAGGACAAAGGCTTTTAGGGAGCGCAGTTACCGGTGTTTAGCAAGCGTGAGTCGTATTTGCTCTCTGTCTGCCAGATTCATGCCTGGTGTGAGCGCAGCAGTGTCGGTACCCGGGTGCTGCAGTTTGTAGCCTATAAATACCACCCCGAAAGCATGAGTCACGCCTCCTCTGTGGGGCTGAAAGACATTTCTGGGACTCTAGGGAGTGGGGGAAGCGGAGAGCACGCAATACCTGGGACATTTTATAAGGTGTGGTGCTGACTCAGGTTAGCTACAGCCAAATCTTACGATTTTTCTGACCAATAAACAGAATTAACCAGTAACAACAACAACAAAACACCATGACTTAAACATCAACAGCCCAAGGTGACCGTCTGCTGTACCGTGCAAGGTCACTGAGGACCCACCCCAGCACCCCGTCTGAGGGGGAGGATACAGCTTGGAGCTGCCGGGGTTGGGAGCCACCACAGCAATGCAGTTAGCTGCTTCCGCAGTAACGAAGCCGGTGGGAAAATCTCAGCCTGCTGATGAATGTGTGTGCGGTGGCTTTGGGTAGCCTTACCTTTGTACAGAGAGCTGCCCTGGTTCTCAGCGTGTAGGTATCGAGCTCAGTCATGAGAAGACTGACATCTATTAATAAACCGATTGCATTTAACCAAAGTCTGGTTACCGCTGGCACTGATGGAAGAGATTACTGGACGCTATTACAAAGTCAGGCCGTCCTACGAGAGGCGCTGTGCAGAGGGAAGGACGGGGCGCTTCCCCCCGCGCTTGGCCGTGCTCTGTGGTTAATACTGCGGTCGCTGTTGCCTCCACGTGGGCTGGTGCTCTCTCGGTGCAAAGACCTGGCTTTGCTTCTAGCTGGATTTGTGGAGAATGACAGAAGTTGGGGCAAATTCCTCACGTCGTCTTTGCCACTCGCGTGTCTGTAGAGAGCAGGCACCACCAGGGAAGACGAAAGTGGGTTTGCTGTTTTAGTGACAAATGTCACTGATCTGAATGATTAAAAAAAGGCTATCCAAATGGTAAACTCGTTAAAAGCTAATTCTCTTCTTTTATATGTAACACACTGTTTATTCCCATCATCAGTAGAAACCTTATAGAAGCTATAATTATATGTAATTAACTTTTCTCTCTCTTTTTTTTTTTAAACCAAATACCTAAAAGCCCGCCACCTCAGAAAAACAAGCTGTGTTAGAAGGGGAGAGCCAAACGTGGAATCGAAGTCATCGTCTGTTCTTGCTAACGAACGTGCTCTGCAGAAAATACACCCTTGGTTTTGTTTTGTTTGAAAAAGAGCAGAGGCTCCAACGAGAAACATCCAGGATATTATGAGCTTTAGTGTTATATAGTGACTGTAACCGTATGGACTATTTCGTAGTCTTAGTTATAACACAAGAGGCGGTTGAGAAGTCGCAGGGTGATACTTGCTGGTGCTGTAAGAGAGCGTTACTGCTGAGTCGGTGCTTTCCTGTGCCACACGAGAGAAGGACTGAGGCTCCGGCGCAGGGGGGGCTGTCTGAAGGCAATGTTGACTCGTGTAAGACTTTTTAAAAGAGAAGGAGGATTACGGCTGTAGAAATTAGGTAACACTCTCAAATTCCCGATCTTCCGATCACTGTGGGGGCAAAGGTAATTTAAATTTTTTAATGGTATGGACTGTACCGCTAAGGGAATAGTTTAAGGGAATTGATCATAGTTCCTGGAGAGAGAAGAGCTGCGCGCTCTGAAGTTGCCGCTGAATCCGAATGCTTTTTTCACTGATGTGACCACGAAAGCAGTACAATGAAGTGGATGAAAATAAATGCTGCATTTTCCGTGCGGGTGTTTTTGTAAGCAAAATTAAAGGTGGCACAAAGACGAAGGATGAAAGTTTGCAATACTGGTGATCCTTAGCTTCGTGGGCGAAAACAAATTTATGTCTGATCCTTTGAGTTACGAGACCTGCTAAGATTTCAGTTACGGAGATCAAATGGATGCTTATCGTAATGGTATTGCTAAGCCATGGGATAGATAATATGGCCAAAGCCCTACTGTCACTTACGCAGTACCATTACAACATTATATAAACCTCGTCTTGTCTTAGGAGACCCGTTGTCTCATTGTGTGTCCATCCTCTCCCTCAGTTAAATTTGGTTTAAAGTGTATGGTTCTCAGGACAGAGAGGACCGTTTGCAAATGCCTGTGTCTGCGTGCAGGTGTGGGCGCACCTACGTACCGTGCCCACCTACAGCGCTGAATGCAGCGAACTCCAGAACTCGCGGTGCTTCTTTCGCAGCATGTCGAATGCAACGTGCTCAAATGCATGCCCTGGGGATTCATGACAGGGCAGCTTGCTGCCTGCAGCGTGTCGCCCTGTCCTGCTCTGAGAAGCTGCCGCCCCTGTTCAGCACGCGCTGGGCTGTGAGCAGCACGGGTCAGAAGCATCTCCCGCTGCTGCTGGAGGAAGGGCAAGGGCTCCGGTAGGCAGTCACGGGCAGCAGCCTTCTAAATGGCTCTGGAATGAGCTGTTAGAGTCCCCGGGAGGCAAGAGGCTCTTCAAGTTTCATTTAGAAAAGGTTATCTATCACTCTACAGCCAAACTCCCCAAGTGCGTCTTTTTCACTGCAAAGGAATTTGTGGTATATTTCTAAGTCCTGTCTACATTAAAGAGCCAACCGAAGCAACCCTCAGCTGACCACATACTGAGCCTTCGCATGAAGAGGAGCTGCGCTTCCCGTGAGTGCCCCCGGTAAGCCTCGGCGCCCACCGGCAGCCGTTCCCGGCTGTTCGCCTGTCGGGCAGGACGCAGCCGCGGCGCAAACAGCACGGTCATTACCCAGGGACTGCGGGTAGGGGTTTGGGGACGAGGAGGGTTTCGCAAAGCTTCTCCTTTGCACATCCTCAAACGTGAAAGAACAGATTGTGAAAAAGGAGTAAAAGTCACCTGGAACATTAGCAGAAACCCAGTAAGCTGTAGTAGTATCTCTTCACTGTAGATGGACCATGGCTCTGCGCATAGACGGACTGTTCTTGCCACGATTACTTCTTTTTTAAAATAACATATCGGTAGCAAAAGTAACATTTAAAAGTAAAGTTCGGTGTAGATAAGGAGCAAACCACCGTTCCTACTCCTACTTACCCTATGTAAAAAGCCGTTGAATGTTACAGCTAGGCCGATAACTAAACCCATAGTACGATGAAATCCTGTAAATAGTATTTAAGCATTGACAGGAGGCCCTGATCGTTTCACACACTGAGCCTGTTGTCGGGGCGCTTTTTCAGCAGTAGGAAATCTATTGCTTAATTAATGTTTTGTGGCGGTTTGCATACGTAAAGCACTATATA
Source organism: Steatornis caripensis (assembly GCA_013398225.1). Lineage (NCBI taxonomy): Eukaryota > Metazoa > Chordata > Aves > Caprimulgiformes > Steatornithidae > Steatornis > Steatornis caripensis. The sequence continues at coordinate 62,941 of VZSC01013457.1, read as the reverse complement.
AACGCCGCGTATGATTCGGTTGTCAGTATCTGAACGTAAATTAGGTTTCACACAGGGTTTGGGACAAGAAACTCCATAACATTTGGCAAAATGGCTTATGCATTCCCGGTAATTTTACATCAAATCTATTCATAGTGTCCATTGACTGGAAACAATATATGTGATTCTTTTAGTTGAACTACTTAATTCAGCAGATAACCACTGCTGCTTCATAGTTCATGGATGAGAATTTAAGAGAGCAGCTGAGGCATACATTTGAATTTGATTAATGACAAAGGAACCGTTTCAGAGGACAGAGGACACACTGTCTGCTTGGCTTGTAGTACAAAACAAGAAGTCAAAGTGCCCGCTTTCTGTGGAATAGTAAAACGAGAGCTGGTCCTGCCCTGCCCTGAGCGCAGCCAGTCTTGTACAGAAGGAAGGCCCGAGGAGGTGTGATGGATGCTCCAGGGCTCGCATGGGCCTACCGAGTTCAAACTGCTCGTAGCAATTTTTTCTGACATTCAGTCAAAGTGAGACAGTGCTTACAGCTTCTGGTTTTGTTTTTCTTTCCTGCTTTTCATGACATCAGAGCTGCTGGGGCCTAACACCGTGCTCTTTGCGCGTGGGGAACAAAAGCAGCTAAATGGCTGAGACTAGCAGGAAGCAAGCTTGCGCGGTGCCGTATAACGTACCTGAATGAGCGCTAAGCAGGCTTGAGTTTGGAGGGAATATTGTCCTGGCAGCGTAACGCCGCTGCGCAGGACACGCCAAGGCCTGTAGCGTGGCCACTGAGGCGCCGTGCCGCTCGCGGTGCTCGCTCGGCTGGGCCGGGCGGGAGTCTCTGCAGAGCTCTGCCTTGTGCCGCCCTGACGCCGTGTGAAGAGCTGCAGGCGACGCACAGATCGGCTGCGAGCACCAACAGCACGGAAAGGACGGCAGCCTGAACAGAGCTGGAACTTCAGAACTGAACAAAACCACCTGCAAAATGCCTGTGAAGGGGAGAGACAGGAAAACTGCCGTGGAGGCCATTACGGAGTACAGCCTTAGCACAGCAATTACCAATGAAAAACAGGTGACTGTGATAAAATAATTGCCTGATAGTGTCTAAAACCGAGTCATCCCTAAATTTCTAACAGCAGAAAATTTCTTTCTGCTGTTATTTTATGAGATAATGCTAGTACTCACTCAAATAATGAAATACTACTTTAAATTGCCTTTTTTTGTCTGGACTGACTGTCTCAAGAGCCTCGGGTGCAGTGCTCTGGGATGTTTGCTCACCAGAAGATGACGGTTTGAGCTCAAGGAGGAAATCGTTGCAATACACAGAGTAACAGAGGGCTCTCCTCATCCATTGCTTTGGACAAAATCCATGAGACCTCACTCCAAGAGCTGTAAAACTAGGTCCAAGAACTGCCAGTACTAGTTATTTCCTGAAGAATGTATTTTCTTTTTTGCTTTCCTGTTTCATGCTTCTTCGGGGCAGATCCCCTGTAGATCTCTCAAAGCTACAAGCAAGTCCAGTCGGATACCACTGCCTGAGTGGAACCCCAACTCTCGGCACCAATTTGCCTCGAGGGAATTCAGAGTTAGGATCCAGTCCAGTGCAGGACCAACAGCTTAAGCTGTTCATGCTTTTCTGGCATCTTAAGTTCGAGCAACAGAGGTCTGAGACTTGTAAGACTTCTTTTCGCTATCGGTGCATCCGCAGAGATAATGAGAGCGTATTACAAACCCACTATGCCTTTCCTGTGTGTTTTTGTTAAATACGAAATACTTTAAATGCTCCTGGTGGGGCTGAGTGACTCAGGGGTTGGTAATGGGGTTAGATCATTGGTTCAAGACCAGTTCCGGACCAATATCCTGTAATGTGATACACGCGGCTAAGCCCTGTTTGTGTCACTGGGGTTCGGTGGAGAGGTCTTGGCTTTCTCCTGCAGATCTCCATGCAGGGGGTAGAAGAACACAGGCTAATAAGCATTGGCATTTAAACACTAGGTTTGCTCACGTTCTCCTTTCTGTTCCCGGTTCATGTTCTCACTGCTGGGTCACAGCTTTAAATAAACAGAACCTTTTAAGTGACTGCGCAGAGGAGGAAGAGAGCTTTCTCGCTGCTGTGGCGCCTGTAGCCCAGTGGGACCCCCACCGGGGTGCCTGCTCCGGCTGGCAGTGCCTGGAGCTACCCAGACCTGCTCTTTTGACGTGGAAGCGGGGACACATCTGTGCCAAACCGTGAGCTGTCAGACCATGCAGGAAGGTCCTGCATCTGCCCTGCCCTGCTAATCAGCCCGAGTCACGCTGATCTGTGATTAAATACTTTCGAATTTCACGCATCCACAGTCCAGATATGAGACCTGTGTTCTGCTTGAACTGTGGTTTTGTAGTGCTTGTCCATACTATTCTTTAATTCTAACCTAGGAATATCTTCAACATGCTAAGAGATTTTCATGTCTCCCGTCTCTGAATGGTAGGTACGGTCATTCTCTCTCATTTTCTAATGGGATTTCTATTGCTTTTGATATGGAAGGATAACATCTTTTTCTTCTCATTTAGTGCGAGCAAGCCTTGCTGAGGCCAAGAGGGAAAGCTTTCAAATTGCCCGAATCTCCTAAATTTCGGAAGATAAAAGTTCACATCCGCATTGACCGGGATAAAGATATTCTAGTTGTATTTTGTAAAAGCATTGCTGTTGTCACCATTTCTTTCTTTTGAAGAGCTCATGGAAGGAGAATGTAAAACGTGGACCTCCGCGGTTTGTCACCGCTTTCGTGTCGTCTTTGGAAACCACAGGAGTCCTCGCTTTATTTTCCTGTCCAGCACGTAACCTCCGATATGTCCATGTGCTCTCTGCTCTAGCATTATTTTTTCCCCATCGTGTATATTTTAAGACACTCTAAGGATTTAAAAAATATTCTACCTTACTTTAACATTAGTGTCTACTGTGTCACAGTGGTTACAGAATGCCATCAGGCGTTACAGAGTTTCACCTCCCCGGTACGGGAGAGGGACAGCAGTCGCTGGAGTTTTTCTAGCCACAGCCTTGGATGGGGGCAAAATTCCCGACCCACAAACTGCGTTCTCTTCCTGGGCCAGCTACAAGGGTTTCTTGGATTTTAAGAGGCTATGGAAGGAGCTGAACACTTGAGAACTAAATTGTATTTATCTCCAGTTATTTCATCAGATTTCTGAAATCTCCTAAACCTGCCGGCACGTGGTCTTTGGGGTGGAAAGGAACGAGGCAAAGAGGAGTGGAGCATCGTTGTTTCTGCCATCACAGGAACAATCCGAGGAACAATTGAGTTTAAGGAAGTTATATATATGTGCATATATTGGTATATTAAAAATATACACCAAGGAATTATATATTTATATATGTATTTATATATTATATTTATAAAATGGTAAATGTATTGTAGATTATATATTTGTATATGTAATATACATTTATATTCTAATCTGTATAATCCTATGTGTAATAGAAGATATCTGTTCCCTATTAAATACATATATAAAATTCTCTGTTCTCCGTGTCTTTTGCTGTTCTGTTTCTGGGCATTACGGGCGTCACTCTCACCCTGCGCTTGTCAGGACCGCTGTGACCCGAGCACGCCACCACCACCGCTGCCCGCAGCCACGGCCGTCTGTCCCCTCCCACACGTCCCCTTTTTCTTTCTTTCCTAGGTTTGCCATTCCTGATAAAATTGTTGTTCTAGTTTCCAGCTCTTCCTAAATGACTCGCAGAAGGCACTGACAGGTTGCAATTTTAAATGCACTCAGCTATTTTTTTTGCAAATAATCCCGTTTGACAGGCTTTTCTGCCCTCCCTCCTTGTCATCAAGCACGGCTGCAGCTCAGGCTGAGCGAAGAGCAGGCTAATTGCTTCAGTCAGGGACACGAGAGAGAGAGGGAGAGATTTTCAGCTACTGTAGCCGAAGCAGAAACAACAGAACTGGTGTCCAGAATCTAGCTGAAAAGTAAATTGAATTTGTTACATAGCGTGAACATCTATTCATTAATGTTTGGACCAACATTCGAGTGTTGTTTCACTGCTGGTAAAACAGACTCTGAATGCCTTTAAACTGTTTATGTTCGAGGCCCAGCAATGAGGACAAATGCAGATAAAATCACTTGCTCTGTGCGAAGTTGTAATTTTATTCATACAGTTCTCGACTATGATCTGTTAAAGATGACGAATGTTTTTTGTTAATGCTTCCCGATAGCATAAATCCCGCAATCTAATCAGCATAAATTTTATTCCTTCCTAATGTGAAGAAAAGGCTGGCTGAAGGTGAGCGGTCAGAAAACGAGCGCGGAGCCCCATCTGGCCTCCCCTCACCTCCCCTGCCCCGTGCTGTGCAGAGGCGCGAGGGGCGAAGCGCTGCCTCGGGGGCTCTGGCCGCCCCTCTCCAGCTGGACTTGCTTGACGCTTTGCTCAAGAGCACGACGGGCCTCTCCGTGCAAGCGTCCCCCTTTAGCTCACAGAAACGCTTCCTGCGGCTTAGCGAGCAGGGCACGTCGGGGGCCAGCCAGGAGTGCACGGCAGAGAAGAGGCAGGAGGTAGGTAGCACGCTCGCCCCTTGCTCGCAGAGGCCACGGCTGCACCACTGCTGCCGCCACGACCTTGTGACCTGGTGCTGCTGTGTGCCAAAATCAATGGCACCGGATTCGGGACAGGGGAACCTTCCCCGTCACATAAGGTATGCCGGGATATTACTGGGCCACTGCAAGCACAGGCTCGCTGGGTGTTTGTGTGGGCTGTGGATCTGATACAGGTCTCTGTGTTTCCACTGATGTTGTGGTACATATAAAACACGCACACTGAATGGAAAGGAAAAGTGCCTAGATAAACCTGGTCTGTACGAGTGGAGTGTTATTCCGTACGTGCTTAGAGAGAGACGTGCACTATGTTAATTAGCAACCAGCCACCAAACCACAAACAGGCAGCAGTGGAGGATGACCAAAGGCACACCGAACCCGCAGCACGACGTCTGTCGCTGGGGAGGACTCAAGGGTACATCTTTGCTGGCTTGGTGAAGACAGACCCAAGCTTACCCTGCCTCTGCTCCAAGCTGGTAGGGTACACCCAATCCAGAAGCCAAACGTTTGCGTTAGCAGCGTTGCTCCCAAACACGCACCCTTCTCAGCACGGTGCAAGCACGGCCGCGTGCCTCTTCCACTTGTTCACTGGAGCCAGCTCAGGTCTACCCATGGGCAATGCAAATATGAGCCTGCGCGTGCACACCTCTGCAGACACGAATTTACACCTGGATTCATCCCCTTTACACGCTTACGGAAGATGCTTATGTTAGAGGCCAGGTTGCCAGAGTGCCTCACTACTCAATCAACAGCGAGGAAGAACGAGCTTCGGGCAGGTGAAGCTCCAGCTGGATGAATAACATCGCAGGCTGACTTGCTCGCTGCAGGTGCCAAAAATGAACAGGGACAAACCTAGGTATTTGTATTTAATAACATTATAGGAGTAAGCTGTTTTGGTAAAACCTCAGTTTTCCACTCGGAATGTGTGTGTATATTCTTTTCCAGTGTTGATTGACAATAAAGTTGGGCTTCTCCAGAGCAAAGCCAAGTGCATTAGCGTACACGTACTCTTTCTTCCACAGGCTTTGGTCTCAGTTTCTCTCTCTCTTGCTCCTTTTTGCTTCCGTGGGCTGGGCAGGCCTTAAAGATACCGAGGTAAATCTGCGGTCCGGCAGATCTTGCACTGCCCAAAGTCTCTGGAAGGCCTGTTCACCCAGGTGTTTGAGGACGCTTCGGGGAGCAGTGGGCACAAAGGGATGTGAGATGGTTTGTTTGCAAAATTCAGATGTAGAGCATGCTGGCGGAGGTGGCAGCCTGACCGGGGTTAATTACAACAGCCCCCAGCGAATGTCTTCACTTGAGGGCTGGAGTATGGGGGTGTCTGTAGGTCCTGGTCAAAGCAGAGTCCCATTGTGCTGTTACTGTGCAAACACAGCGCCGTCTGATGGATCTCGTTGCAGTCCATATGCAACAGGCCTCCTGTGTCCATACATTGAGATGTATTTATTCCGTCTTGGCCACATTCCAGTTTCAGTTATCTAGTAACGGTTGGTGCCTCTCAGTCTCCGCCGCATTTGCCCTGGGAATTTCTTGCCTCCTGGCTCAGGCTGTGGCCCCGGGATGCTCCTGCTGAGCACAGGTGCACCTGCCCGTGTCGCAGGGCACTACGGGAAGCTTCACCTCAAGAGGTGGCGGGGACGGCCCTCGGAGCCAGAGAGCTCCACGGACCCAAGCACACGGGTGAGGCAAGATCGCACTGGTGCAGTGGAGAACTGCTATTTGGGCTGTGACTTTTTTCTTCAGGTTTACTCCCCAGGTTGTGCACGCATCCTTTAGAAGGCATCGCCTAGTACCTGTTACTCGTGTTGCAAACAACCTCCATTGCACCAATGCACTTTACGAGGCAAATGATTTCAGTCTTTTCCGCTTAGTGTTTTTGACAGGAATTTTGAATACGTTGGCGTTAATACGATGAACGCTGTGTACTAGCAACGGCTAGCTTTCGCCCAGCTAAATGATCAATCATACGCACTTGCGCTGTTGCATCCCTTCATGTTGAAGCAGCCCGAGAAAATTAATTTACCTTACTTATTGATTAATTTAAAAGGTTTTTGCTTATTCTGAGCGTCTGGAAAAGATACGAAACTCGTTGTTTTGAAAAGCTAATGGAATTTTTCATTTGTAATGTACGTGTCTACGGCGGTCGTGTTTAAGGACTATTTGCCTCCCATCCGATTGTCCAGGCAATCAACACCTACAGCACATATGCTCTGATATGTTTATTAGTCTAGAGGGGAGAGGGAAATAAAAAATAACCTCCTGTCGCCGTTTAATTGCTCATTGCCTGCTTAAGACAGCAAATGCCATTTTACTGCTATAGGATAGATAAATGGGTGGGACAGCTTCTGTGCTCCATTAAGAAGGCAGTGCTTTGATTAATTATTACAGAAGCAAACTGAAAAAATACTTATTAGGAAAATTAGCTACAGGTAGTATTTTTTTCTTAAGCAAGTAATAAATGCAGACAATGTCCTCCAAATGCATGAAGGTTCCGAAGTCGCATACCATGGCACTAATTGGTTTGATTCCTACGTGCAGCCTGCTGAGCGGATGGGTTTATACTTGTGCTTCAAACCGGAGCCTTGGTAACCAAGTGGATAAAAGCTCTGGCCTTTCACCTCAGGTGCAGCTTTGGTTTAACGGCGAAGCAGGACTTTTCTTTCTCAGCAGCTCCGACCCTTTGTGTATGGAAGTTCATTCCTGACTTGTTATCTACGTTCCATCCACACATAATTCCTGTTAAAAAATTCGTTTCTCTACAGTTTTTGTGGGCTTTTTAAACGCCTGAGATTTCATTAAGGCCAAAACATCAAATCTAGACTCTTTGTGAGGTTTCGGCTGCAGGATGGGGCAAACACGACACAGGAGAACTAGTGCCATGGTACAGGTGGGAGAGCACCGTCCTCCCCGGGGGCAGCCAACGGGGGGAGCTGTGGGAGGAGCAGCACCAAGGGTCCCACGGTACCTGAGCGCTGCACTGAGGTGCTGTGTCTGTGCTTGGGCAACCAGCACCTGGGAGCACCCAGCACTGTAAATTCGTGTGCTGGGCGTGGATCTGAGCATTTAACAGCCGAGGGAAGTGGGGAGGGGGTGTCTGCGGTGTGCGGCGCCCAAGTGACGGAGCCCCGGGTGCTGTACGGAAGCCGGGGAGCCCCACCGCTGCCTGGGGGTGGGCCAGGGATGCGGCCCCGCTCTCCCAGCTGGGAGAAGAGCTGACATCGGGGTCTGTATCGCGAGAAGAACCCTATCTGGAAATTTCCCTATCAAAGGTGAAACTCACCTTTGAACAACAAAGCCACCACTTCCAGGGGAGGGAAAAGCAAAGAAACCCAATTTTCACTGACCTGCTACGTGCTGGTAACTGTGCGAAGCCGCAGCTGTAGAAGTGCTGTGGTGCAAATGGTTCTTGCAGAATGAAGGTCTTCTGCCTCGGTTCAGCTCCTTCTGCGCCCTGCGGAGGGCGGCTGTCAGCGGGAGGCATTAGCAGTGCTAGCAGAGCGGTACCAACCAGCTTTTCTTACCACCCTAGCCATGTTTCACCTGGAGACAAATGAACATTTTTAGAGATCCACATGCTGTTTGCAGATTAAATCACACACACGCAAAAAAGCAAAGCCCTTAAAACTAATTAAAAACTACCTTGTATAAAAGTTCTTCAGATATTAATAAAAACTGCTGCTCCACGGATCGTGGTGTGCAGCATTTTCACGTTATCAAGGCAGAGCTCGAAGCGAGTGGGAGGCAGGCGGAGGGAGCTTAATCAGTCACTGCAGGCTGAGCGCGGTCCTCCACGCAGCGCTGGATCTCATGCTCAATAAATAATTTTGACAGATGTTGAGAAATCTGAAAGCTCGTACTTTAATGTGGTGCTAAATTCACATAGACATGTCTACAGAATAAAAAATGAGAGCGCACTGACCGAGCCAGTCTAAATGTGCTGAAATTTCATAATTAAGTGGCTATTTAAGCACCTTTGAGTTAATGCTTTTGGGATAAGATGTCAGAGATGTGCGTGTCTGGTGCTTGCACTGGGACACGGTGCGGTTTCGCGGGGAGCTGGTGGGGTGATATGTCAAGAGGCCACCGGCACCAACCTGCTCTGAGTCCCAGGGGAAAAGGCAGCGTTTGAAACACCTTCAGCCTAACTGAACTGCCTCTTGCCTTTTTTCTTTGCCACTATAGCTTCTGTGTGCCGAGCTTTGTCCTTCGGTAAAGCTTATGGCTGATGGTACTTGGGAAAATCCAGACCCGTCAGCTGTTCACGTGACGGCTTTTCTGTGATTGCTCATCCCAGCAGAAAACTCAGCCTGAAAATGTGCCCTGGCGCTGTGGGTAACGGGTCTCTTCTGGTGGGAGTGCTTGGGAGAGAAGGGCAGGTTGTTTCTGTCACCTTCCCCAAGCAGCCATGGCGGTTAAAGCAGGGCACTGTCCCCAGCCAGCATCCCTCATCTCCCATAGAGAAGATAATTAGAAAAGCAATTATTTAAATTCTTTGGAGAGCTTCCAGCTCAAATACCTACCACTGGACAAGAGTGAATTTTTCCAGAAACAAACTTACACACTTCACATATCCAAAGGACGGAGAAGGGGTTTGCCTGGTGACGGATGCTTGCAGAGCCCAGTTCATGGAAGCTGCATGAACTGGAGTCAACTGGATTACTTTAACCTCAGCCTGCGAAGGGCTGCGTGATTTCAGACTTTGATTTGTCTACGGGAACAAGCCAGAAATATCAGTAAGGTCGCAGACTGTACTTCATTTCGTATTTCTAGTGTTAGCACTGCAATCAGCATATTAGCAATCTACCCTTGAGAAGCGTTCAGTTTTGTGCCCTCTTGTCTTTGCGTTTCTGGGATCACTCAGTCACGTGGAGCTAAATTTTATTTTACTGGGAAAAGACTCGCGTTAATTCCAATGAATGGCTTACAAATCCAGCCCAGCTTTACTTTGGTTTTCTTGCACTGGGGCAAATTCTGTGCTGATCAGCCCCTGTTCAGTCACAAATACTGAAGGGGCTGCACAGTGAGTCCACACGCATCTCGATACAGCGGTCTGAGCCGAAACCGAGTCAGCATCTAGAGAGGGCAGCCGAGAGCCTGTGCAGAAGAAAATTTAAAATTCCTTGCACCACCTTTATAAAAAAGTGTCAAGTTCCTTGAAATCTTAAATAATCCTTTACCCCCAACAGAGAGTCGTGCGAATTTATGGTGTTTTCCCCTGTGTTTTCAGCCTTTTTGCTCTGGACACAGGCTGCCAAGGGGAAGGATTTCCAAGGTGGGTTGAAGAGCTGCGGCTTCTTGCCAAGTGGTAAACCAGTGGCGTCCATCCCTCCCGCAGGCCTTTCGGCTTGCTTCTTCACAGTGCCCTGGAAATGAGGATCGCTCATGCAGGGTGCTAATGGTATGCGAACACTCAAAATCTTACAAACATTTTATTCAAACGTATGGGTCATTTTAGTGGTTTGTTAGTGCTAAGCTAATCTCCGTATGTGTATTGTGTTTGAAGGTCTATAACAAAGCCTCTCTGTTAACACTAGTCCCCTCAGGATCCCTCCTCAGCAGAGGGGACTGCTGGCAGCTCGGAACAAAGTTAAGCAAATTGCCCTAAACAGGGTTATCTAGTGAAGGGAGTGAAGGCCAAATGCAGGCTGAGGTTTTACATCTGTAAACAAAAGGCTCCTGCAGCCCCCGGGGTTTGAAGCTGGGGGGTTTGAAGCTGGGAAGGTCCCGTCTGACATGCAGAATTCCAGGCGCTGCTTCCTCTCCATGGCACAATGGGAACATTGAGGCTCAACAACCCATCGGCAGGTTTCAAGCACCATTTGCTACTCTTGTTTACAGCCTTGCCTGTTTTAAAATCAGTTCTTTTAGCCAAACAAGGTGACAAAAAGAGTCAGATTAACAAACAGTGTTAGTTTTCTGGTAGGGGTGTGCGAGCAGTTTGTCAAACAAAAAAAAGATGTTGAACATTCAAACTGGAGAGCATCCAAAGAGGCGAGCCCAGGCTGTTTACCTTCACAAGCACTGCATTCACAGGTACCTACTTGAAACTCTCCAACCACTAAGGCAAGATCACAGCTGAGAGCCGCCAAAGCTACAGGATGGACACAGTCGCAGATCACGGCGCTGACAAGGAGATTTGGGAGAGGTTTCCCTTTCCCATCATGCAAGCGAAGGCTGACGTAAGGATGCGACACACACAGAGCTTTGTCTCACACACACGAGCACCACCGCTGCTTTCAACGCATGCCTTGGTCTGCACTATAAAAACCAGTGAGTTTGACAGGAATTGGTCATTTCGGCCCAGGTCCAACAATGTCCTGACAACGAGGACACAGCAAGAAGAATTCAAGGGCTTGGTTGGCAGCTGGTGGAAAGCATAGCAATTCCACTGGCTTCCACTGAGTGACCCCAAATTAAAAATATTGAGTCCTGGGAGAGTTTCAAGCACTGGGGGTTCTGGCCTAATGCCACCTCATTGATACGTCTGATGCTGTTTTGTTTGTAACCCAGTAACAGAGAACTGTTTGGTCTCAGTTGTGGTGCGGGACTAAAATTTCTTCTGAAGTAAGTGAGCAAGCACCAGCTTTAAAAGCAACTCTTTCTATCACCTCCACACCAGGCAAGCCTGTAACCCTGTCTCCAAACGCCTTGTGAACCGGAATCTCTCTCCTCACATGTCTAGCTGTTGGTCACAGCCACCTGGTACATTAATAAATGGTATGGTTTTTACGTGAGCTGTTGGTCAGAGGATTTACGTAAGTATAGGAGAGAGGACTTTCAGCTGCTATGAGAGCAGAGGCAGCTGCAGGCTTGGCTGGAGGCACAGCGCAGCACTGCCCAGCTTCCTCACCCAATGGCACGAACACCGTGTGGCCGCAAAACACAAATCCCCTAATAATTGTATATCCAGTGCTGAAGCACAACGCTGCACCTCGCTGCCCACAGCTGTGTTTGTATGGTGTTTGCTGGCCCTGGGAGCACTGTGCCCGGCGCCCAGCTAAGCCCCATGCACGCTGTTAGCCAGTGGAGACCAGTGCGACGCCAGGGCTGGCGAGGAAGGGAGAGCAATCCCTCTTCATCCTCCTCTTCCACACACGGCAGTGCGAGTCACTGGCCAGGGGGGTTTGCAAGCGCTGCCTCCCAGGCCTAACTCTCCCTCCCCGCTTCTCAAACCAGCAAGTATTTGCTTGGCTGCTGCACTCATCAGTTTTAAACCTAACACCTGGAGTTGCTGTGCATTAAGAGGGGCATTTCTCACTTGATTGGGAGTCAGAGTTGTCTAGGGTGTCACGTACAGTGCAAACAGCCACAGAGAGCAGGAACCCCAGACAATACAGGTCCCTGCAGGGCTGGAGCCAGGGAACACCTCGACTGCGCGGCCTCGGAAGAGCAGAACAGGGAACGCCACGTTGCCGAGCCTGGCACAGGCAGCCCAGTCGAGCAGGGCCACAGCAGCCAGCACGCAGAGAACGGCTCAGCTGAGGCCAGCACCAGCTGCCCACCCTCACCAGCTGGCACTGTCTTCTCTCCCTTTCCCCCCCCCTCAAAAGCACTGACATGTGCTCACACTTTGCTTTTCAGCACAGTGGGAGCAGCTGCTGCCCCTTTCTGTGCTAGCCCAGAGATCAGAGCTGCCACCCAGGACGTGGGGGACCCCCACGCAAACCTCTTTTCTACCCAAAGAGAAGCAAGGGTTCACGTTGTCCTGAAGGAGCCATGTGAGCAGGCACGGGGCTGTGGGCAGGGCTGGGGGGAGCGGGCTGTGGCATCCAGTGGTGCAGATGTGGGAGGTAGCAGGCCTGTTGTGGAGCGGGTCGGAGGCTCAGCCTTCCTCCGGTCCCTGGAGCACACCTGGAGGACGGATGCGTGCCGCTGGCACGGAGCAGCACGGTGAGCGGAGCAGCAACCTGGGAGCAGAGAGCAGCTAGAGGGACAGAGCGGCGAGTGCCGTGGGCAAGTGCTGGGGGGGCAGCAGCAGCAGAGCCTTGCTCAGCTGGGAGCCACTCTGCCGAGGTGCGGGAGAGCTGAGGACCCCACGCTACCTCCCGCCTGGGGTCCAGCAACGCGAGGGCAGGCTCCAAACTGAAACGCCTCATGGCTTGGCTCTACCTGGCTTCCCCAGGCTCACCACGACGCTGGTGGCATCGCTGGGGCTGGGCTCTGCTTTCTCCCAATGCCCGGGAAAAGGAAACAGTGCTGGTGCTTCGTGGCTACTGCTGCGCTGACCTTTCCTGACTCCTGGCCTGTGTGCGGCTGCACGCGCAGCGGGCTCCAGGCACAGCATCTGCCAAGTCTCTGCTCCTGTGGCAGTTCACACTCAACAGCACCTTCTCCTCTGGGTCCCAAAACGGCTCAATATGAAGAGCAACACGCTTGTGTTCACCTTGACGAACAATAGCTACAACCGCATGCTTCATCTCAAATTGTTTCTTTCCTACCCAAACTGCTGCAGAGAGGTGTTGGGCTAAAAATCCCAGGCGATGTGACCTGTACCTTGCTTTCTCAGACCCCTCCCGCATCACCCTTTCTCCCGCGCTCCTCTCCCAGCTGCTGGCCTCTGCGGAGTGGGACAGGCAGCATGGCACTGGGCGGGATGGATGGATGCCAGCACCGAGCCCGGCTGCTGGGCTGCCCAGGACCGGCATCCTCAAGGGGCCAAAATGCTGCAAATGTCGGCATGTGAAGAAAAATACACTGCGTTTAACCACCACCATGGGCACGAAGGAAACCTCGTCCCTACTCTTGTATATAAAGTATCTCCAAGGCAACAGTGCACCACAGAAGAAGCTGCACTGTATTCAGTGGTATCGTTTGAACGGACTCTCGGCAATGCGGGTAACGGCAGGATGCTCTCGGGTGGGCCAGCACTGACAGCCTACGTGTAGCCTGCTGAAGGTCTTCAGCGCTGCGATGTTCCGAATGTATTTCTGTTAATTTTACACATCCCTGCCTTTCTCAAATTCAGGCTGGGTGTGGAACTGAGTTTTAGATTCACTTATGTTTAAAAACGAAAACAGCAAAACCCCACAAAACCAGCCGCTGCTCTTCAGAGCTGGAAGTCGGCGAGTCGAAAATGAAGGTCCGGTTTTAAACAATGTTCACCAGTCTTTGTGCTCAAGAGCGTAACTGTTAAGTTTAACAGAAAGATAATTACAGCAATTCAATTATGCCTTATGAACGCCTACACGGGGAAGAGAGGCGTACTAGTTTTAGGTCTCCCTCGCCTAGCAGACGGCCGTGGTTCAAGGTCTGGTGACTGCAGGTCGAAGGTCTGCAACGGCAGAGCGGGGCAAATGTGAAGAGCCAGGACCACCACAGCTTGGAAGTTTCCTGAAATCAGGAGGAGCCTCCTACCCCTAGTGGGATTTTTACAGGAAGATAATTTTTTCCTACACGCGATGCTGCAGGCGGGCAGGGACGCGGCGCGGGGCGTGCTGCGGCTCCTAGCGTGGAGGAGGTCGCATCCAAAACTTACAGTGCCTGCTTCTGGCCTTGGGTTCTTTGAACACAGAGCCCAAGCCTACCGCACGTAGGGCCTGTGAAACGCAAAAGAGAACACCAGGGAGGTTGTAGGGAAAATAAACCAAGGAATTATTGAAAATTACTGGACGCAGTGTCGCATGCTGCTCATTGCAGAGATAAGGCACTTATCGGCCCGCATCCCGCATGGAGGCACGTGGCTTGGGGTCAGTGTTGCTCCGTCTTGTGCAAGACGTGACAAATGGTGTCCTCGGTCAGGAAGGCGTTTTATTACCACCGCGGGCTAAACGCACGTTGGGATTAGCAGCAAACGCCCGAGGTACGGCGCAACGGCCCCAAAGCCCGCACCCAGACCCAGCGANCTGGCCTCTGCGGAGTGGGACAGGCAGCATGGCACTGGGCGGGATGGATGGATGCCAGCACCGAGCCCGGCTGCTGGGCTGCCCAGGACCGGCATCCTCAAGGGGCCAAAATGCTGCAAATGTCGGCATGTGAAGAAAAATACACTGCGTTTAACCACCACCATGGGCACGAAGGAAACCTCGTCCCTACTCTTGTATATAAAGTATCTCCAAGGCAACAGTGCACCACAGAAGAAGCTGCACTGTATTCAGTGGTATCGTTTGAACGGACTCTCGGCAATGCGGGTAACGGCAGGATGCTCTCGGGTGGGCCAGCACTGACAGCCTACGTGTAGCCTGCTGAAGGTCTTCAGCGCTGCGATGTTCCGAATGTATTTCTGTTAATTTTACACATCCCTGCCTTTCTCAAATTCAGGCTGGGTGTGGAACTGAGTTTTAGATTCACTTATGTTTAAAAACGAAAACAGCAAAACCCCACAAAACCAGCCGCTGCTCTTCAGAGCTGGAAGTCGGCGAGTCGAAAATGAAGGTCCGGTTTTAAACAATGTTCACCAGTCTTTGTGCTCAAGAGCGTAACTGTTAAGTTTAACAGAAAGATAATTACAGCAATTCAATTATGCCTTATGAACGCCTACACGGGGAAGAGAGGCGTACTAGTTTTAGGTCTCCCTCGCCTAGCAGACGGCCGTGGTTCAAGGTCTGGTGACTGCAGGTCGAAGGTCTGCAACGGCAGAGCGGGGCAAATGTGAAGAGCCAGGACCACCACAGCTTGGAAGTTTCCTGAAATCAGGAGGAGCCTCCTACCCCTAGTGGGATTTTTACAGGAAGATAATTTTTTCCTACACGCGATGCTGCAGGCGGGCAGGGACGCGGCGCGGGGCGTGCTGCGGCTCCTAGCGTGGAGGAGGTCGCATCCAAAACTTACAGTGCCTGCTTCTGGCCTTGGGTTCTTTGAACACAGAGCCCAAGCCTACCGCACGTAGGGCCTGTGAAACGCAAAAGAGAACACCAGGGAGGTTGTAGGGAAAATAAACCAAGGAATTATTGAAAATTACTGGACGCAGTGTCGCATGCTGCTCATTGCAGAGATAAGGCACTTATCGGCCCGCATCCCGCATGGAGGCACGTGGCTTGGGGTCAGTGTTGCTCCGTCTTGTGCAAGACGTGACAAATGGTGTCCTCGGTCAGGAAGGCGTTTTATTACCACCGCGGGCTAAACGCACGTTGGGATTAGCAGCAAACGCCCGAGGTACGGCGCAACGGCCCCAAAGCCCGCACCCAGACCCAGCGAGGTGAAAGGCTCCCCCGGCCCCGGCCTGCAGGGATGCTGCTGCTGCAGCACCTCCCCGCGACCCAGGCCGCCGCGGCCCCGGCACCCGCTGAGCCCAACGAGCCGTTCCGGGAGCCGTTCGTTTGCGGGGCCGTTCGCGGGGACGCCGTTCCTGCGGCGCGAGGCCCCACCCCCGGGCCGGGCCCGCGTTTGGGTTCCCGCCATTCCTTGTGGCGCCGAGCGACGGAGCAGGCGCAGCTGCGCCACCTGCTGCGGGCGGCGGCGCCGTGCAGCGGGGCGGCCCGGCGGCGGGGCCGGGGCCGGAGCCGCGGGAGCGGGAGCGGGAGCGGGAGCGTGGTGCTGGAGGGAACTCG
>VZSC01013457.1:29874-46814 GCA_013398225.1 Steatornis caripensis | reverse complement strand
CGGGGGAGCCGGGGCTGGGGGGAACCTGGGGCTGCTGGGGCGGCCGGGGGAGCCGGGGCTCAATTGTCACGACAGGTCCTGCGTGCTGCCCGTTCCGCTGCGGCCTCCAGCCAGCCCGGGGGGGTCGCCTCCGGCGCCGGGAGGGAGCGGAGCGAGAAAGACGGCGGACGCCGCGTCCCGGCGCGGCAGCTGAGCGTCGCTGCGGTCGCTGCCCCTCGCAGGTACGCGGTGGCGGGGGACAGGTCCGCGTGTCGCTTCCCACGGGCCCGCGTCGGGCGGTCACAGTTCTGGGAGCGGGGCCTCTGCTTGCGGACCTGTTACTCGAGTATCGCCGGGAGGGAGTTTAAGATAAAGGCTCAAAAAAATAACATTTCTTTCGTGTAAAAGGCAAAGAAACACCCAAGCACAGCCCCTTTGCTTGCCGTCTGGTTTCTAATCGATTGCAGTGGTGTAAAATGTCCCCTCATTCCTGTTCAGTTGTTTCTGAGGGGCGCTGGCTCTGCTGTCTTGTTTCCTAAAGCCTTTTAGAAAATGCGTTCTTTAAGGCTTCCTAAATAACCTGCATACACGGGTCCTGTAACGCAAGGCGCCCGCTCGTGTTTGCTGCAGAAGCTTGGCAGGGAGGGGGGTGGCGTTTCCAGCTGACGAGAAGTGTCCAGGTCGCCCAGCTCCTCCCAGCCTGGGCTTTCCGAGATGCCGAGGGGCCTGAGGAGACCCTGCGCCCGTACGCAGGCACCGGTCGCTGCCCACATCCCAGCCCCTGCGTGTGGCCGCCGGCCGCCCTCCGCACACGGTGCTGGGAAGGAGATTTTGGCTTTGGCTGTGGGAGATGGAGGGCTCTGCGTATTTAGTGCTGGGGGAGTATGTTAATTGTCTGGCGAACGCTGTGTAGAGGTGGATTAATTTGTGTGAGCAGCACAGCGCAGCTGAGGCTCCCGTGGGCCATCCAGCAGGCCCCAGCACGGTGCCTGCCAGCCTCTCCTGGGGGAGCGGGGCCAGGGCGGGGGGCAGCATGGCAGGCAGGGTGCGGGCAGGGCTGGGCAGGACAGCTTGGCTCCCATGGGGCGCACACGGCCGTGGGGACATGGCAGCTGGCAGGGTCAGCGCCACAGAGCCAGACCTGGGACCAGGACCTGGGACCTCCTTGCACATGCAAAGGGTCTTGTGGACCCGCCTGCGCCAGCATCTCCTCGCACGGGCCAAGCGCTGCCTGTGTGGACACAGCCGTCCCTCCAGACCTGCTCCCGCATGGGGTGCCGAGCACACCTCCCCTGTCACCGCAGCGCTGTGTTGCCGGCTTACCCGTGAGCGCTGCCCTTTCTGTCACGTGTCTTTCCAGGATGTGACAAGCAACAGTTTGGGTGTTCGGTGTTTTTTTCTCTCATCTTCCACCCCACCACACCACGTTTGCAGCTTTCTCAAAGCCCGGCCACATGATGCTTCGCCGTGGCTCTTTGCCAAACGTTATTCACCGCACAGTACAAGACATATATTTAGCCAGTGCAGAGACAGTATCACCAACTTAAAAATAGGCATAAATGAGCCTGCAGCTATTGCTAATGGCACCTGAGCGTACCAGAGGGCCCGTGGCCGTGGTTAGCCACGGGGCAGGACAGCGTTGAGTGCATTACCCGTCACCACGGACTGGTGCAACGCCAGTGCCAAAGCCACTTCTGCCCTCGCGCATCTCTGCTTGCACTGAGCCTTCCTGGGCACTGAGACTGCGTCTCTGCCCAGTGCTGTCTCTGAAGGGGCTCTGCACTGCTGCCCATCACCAAATGTAACCCTGTCCTTCTGTGTCCTCCTTCCCGCTCCCACCCGGCACCCTGAGCCCGGCTGAGCTGCCGGTGCTGCCTGAGCACCCTGCGGGAGCCTGTGCTGAGCAGTAACCATGGAGATGCCTGCAGCTCTGGGGTCCATCCTCCGGTGGATCTGCAGAGGAAGAGAAAGCCTGCTTTGCAGAAAAGCAGATTTTTATTTGCGATTGTCCCCTTCTTGCTTTTCATGGATATTGCTGAATAGCCGCGCTGGTGCTTGGCTATCCCTGGGTCTGCAGGAACCCGGCTGCTCTGCCCAGCACGCACCCGACAGTGTTGGGCAGCTGAGCCACGGAGCTGACACTCTCCTCTGGGATGGGGACTGTTAGCAGGCCTGTGCCCGTGCCAAACTCTGCTGTGGCCTGTCCCCCAGACCCTCCTCGGCCCCGCGCAGGCAGCTCTGCCTGGCGCCTGTCCCTCGCAGCGCTTCCTCGAGCAGCGAGTGGATGGCGGCAGTGCTGGGGAGGACACTGGGTGCCTGGGGCTGCTCAGGGAGGGGAAACAGCCGAGTCCAGCGAGAACTGGGCACTGTGCATGGTTGTGGCTTTCGTAAAGGGCGTGAATCCCTTAAAACAGGTTTCACAGCAATGACCTCTGTTTGGGAAGAGTTTTGTTGGGGGCTTTTAACATCCCTGCCTGCACTGCCCCCTGTTCAAAGGCAGTTTAACAAGGGAGCTCGCCTCGAGGGTTATATCCAGCTCCCCAGCACACGACACCTAAACGTGTGATAGCTAACTACAGTGGATCTAGAAGGAGAATAAACAAGTATATGCTTTGCTAAACACAGATAAGATCTGGGTCAGGATGAGACCAGCTCCATATAACAGTGAGATGTTGTTGTTCCCTGTCGATCCTTTGGTGAAGAGATAGCGCTTCCTTAAGCCGCCCAGCGTGTTACCTAACCTGCTCCTGATATTGCTGTGAAGTACGCGAGTACAAGTGGCACTTGCAAAACACGCGTTGTTCCCACAAATCACACGTTGCAGAGAGACGGAGCAGCAAGCTTTGCGAGACACGGGCCCATTGCAAACAGCAAACCCGACTGCTGCCAAGTAGCCTGTGTGTGGCGGGCAGACACCCAGGCACCTGCGGTACCTAGGAAGCGGGGATCCAGCTAATGCGTTGCTATACCTACAGGGAATGAAAAACCTTCGGTGCTAAAGGATGCTTTCCAGTGTATTTCTAGATTGACCTGTGATACATTATTTAGGAGCTCGCATGATAGGACCATCGTTCTTTTAGTGGGATTAGGACGCTGTTAGGCTCAAGAGGCGAAATGTATCATCTTTCCAAAAATAAAACACTTCATGATTTTAATGCGACTTCTTGTTACTGACATGTTGAACGGAGCGTAATGCCAGAGCACTCCTTTAAACTGCTGGGGTTATTAGCAGACTCATTTACCCTGCTTCCATCCTAGCAAAGTTGCTTTTGCATCCGAATCGCCGTTTGCCGAGCACGCTGCTAGAGTTCTAATTTACATTTTACCAAAACATCACGACTCCTTTCTTAGCCCCTTTACACCCACCTTGTTTTGCTCCCGTCTCGAATCGCGGCGTTCAGCGTGTCCTGTGCGATGGCAGGGTTACGCTCTCACTACACGAGGGATGTGCAAGTGCTTTTAATTGCAGCACTCCCCCGTCACTCGGATGTGTCTTTTCTGTCCCTTTGCTTTCTGGTCAGATCACATTGTCCCCAACACACCTGAGGCTTTCTCCCCTCTGCTGCCGTGGAAGCCGGTCCCGCTGCTCTCTGCCCCGCAGGAAGGCCCCTCTCCTGGTGCTCCGCTGTGTTGGGCTCTGCCGGCTCGTTGTGCGAGGAGAGCATCCATCAGAAAGGGCACGGTGCTTCGGAGGTCTTGCACAGTGATGCTGTGATTAAAACTGGCACGTGGCAGTAAGTGCCTGCTCAAACGAGAGAATACCTCACTCTGCTTCTGTAGGGCAAGCGGAAACCTCCCAGTTTGGGAGCGGCAGAGAAAGACCATGTCGCCTTTCCCAAAACTGGGGACTTGGGAACTTCTCAAAACTTCCCAAACCTTGTGGTGTCAGGCCCTGGGGAAGGTGAGCTGGCTGCGGGGTGGCAAGGGGCGCCTAAGCTCAAGGACTGCGCTAACGGGGACGTTTAATCTGAAACTGCCCTTTTTGGGCGTACCTTCGCGTGTGAAGGCTTAGGAATCCCAGTTCTGGAAGGCCGAAGGCTTTCACCGCCGCTTTCTATCCACACCTTCAGGGTACAATCACAGCTAAACGCGTATGACTTTTCCCATGCGCAGTTTTACACTAGCCCTGTGGGAAATAAAAGGATCCCTTGGGAAACTGCTGGTGCCACGTGCCGGGCACCGCTCGATCCAGCTTCCCGCGCAGCCCAGCACCCTATGGCAATTCCTGCTGGGGGTCCAGCGAGCTGAAGCCAGGACAGCATGGCCAGAGGGGTTGACACACTCTCTGCCGGGGGCCGGGGCGGGCAGGCAGGCACCGTTCCCCTGGCCGTATCTGAGGTAGTTGGTGGCCATCATCCACACTTCAGAGGGTCAGAGGTGGCAGGAGAAGGCTCGGTCCCTGGTACAGGTCTGCGAGCAGCGGGGAGTACGGCCCTGTCGGGATGTGGTGATGCACCTGGACCTCCAGCGTGTCTCCAAGTCGCAGCATGCCGAAACAGATGGCAGGCTTCTGATAAAAGTGTAATTGGCAGAAAACGGCCACTTTCCGGCTCTGAGGACAAAACAACTTTCTAAATCAATCAGTAGCACTTTTTTCCCCTTAATTACTCTGGAAAGCCTGCTGACTTCGGAATTGCTGCAGCGTGCTGTAAGTGATGTCTGAAATGGAAAGGCTTCCCCTGCTCCGGCACAGCCGGACTCCAGCGGCACCTTGCAGCCAGACGCAAACCACACCGGGCCCTGCCGGGGCGGTAGGGGAGGTTTTGCTCCTTTTGTTGGTCACAGTGTGCACAGCTTGGGTTTTTTTGTTGTCATTACAAGAAAGCCACTTTGTGTCACCTGCGCAGAGTCCCCTCCGGCGAGGCTGGAGGCTGCAGCCAGGGTCTGATCCTGCTCAGCAGCATGGGCAGGTCAGCAGCAGCGTGTCCCCCGTGCTCACTCCCAACGCGTGGAGAGGCTGCAGGAAGCTGAGCTTCAATGGGATCAGCCCCGGACACCCAAACCGATGGAGCACAAAAGTTTAAAGCTTTGTTTTTCCCCAACGTGCTCCTTCCTCAGGTGCTGGAAGGGGAGGATGGAGTCCAAGCTGCGGGCAGGGTGGGCAGGGGGTCACCGTGCCGCTGTGCCACAGACCCCGGCTACGGCTGCATAGGCAGTAGGCGAGCGGCAGATCCAGCCCGTGCCTTTGGCGAGGCTCAGCACGGCCGAGCGCGGCTCCGGCACAGAAGCCCGAGCCCTGGCTGGAGGCAGCCCGGCAGGAGGGGGCTGAGGCTGCCGCAGCGTGGGGGCTGAATGGGAGCCAGAAATGCAGTGTTATTGCAAGAAAAGCAGGCATGGCAGCGTAGTACCCCTTGGATAACACTTTTTCCCTGCTTACCGTGCAATGATAGATGTCAGCTGAAGTGCAGCTGGAGCCCCAGGCACGGCCGTGGGTGCGGTGCAGGGGGAGATGCAAACCCACTGCGCAGAGTCCGAGGGGCGAGGCGAGAGCGACGGGGAGCGCGGAAGAGCTGGCTTGGGAAGAAATGCTGGGAGAAGAGGAGTTGGGAAGGGAAGGGAAGGCTGAAGGTGACCACGGGCTGCTTCGATGGGCTCAGGAGCAGCGGGAGCACTGCCCAAGCCCAAGGGCTGGTGCTGAGCAGCCAGGGCCTGACCCAGGGCTTGTTCCACGGCCAGGCTGACCCTCCTCTTTACGGCGGGTGCCGGCAACTGCCGGGGCTGCCTGCAGCGACACGGGTCGCTCGCCTGGCAGATGCCACGGGGTCCGGTGTGGGGCTGAGCCACTCCTCGCTGCAGGCACACCCGATGGCAGCGCTGCCGCTCCCAGCCCTCCCAGTGCTCCCAGCCGTGCTCGGTGCTCCAACGCTGGCTGAATAATAGGTCACTAATAGTTTGTTTCTTTGCTGAGTTGTAGCTTTTGTAGCCCTTAGCTGAAAGCATAGCTTCCACGAGTGCAAAAATGGAATAAACAGTGTCCCATAACGGGGTTCAATCCCAGCGTACGAGGCTTCCTGGCAGAGATGCTGCTTCTCACGGGGTCCGACCGGCTGGCCAAAGTCGGGCCGTTTGCTAAGCAGGAGAGATTCAGAGAACTTCGGTTATGCCAGGTGGGACTTGCCTAAACCAACAGTGCGTTTGTGTCTCACGGAGGTGACACAGAACTTGTTTGACATTTTCTTGCTTTTCTTACAGCTGTGACATATTTTTCCTGAGTATTTCATAAAGAAAAGGCTAAACAAAACCCGGGGCACACAGCTGGCTGCGAGGAGCTGGGCAGAGGACGGACTCCTGCAGCAAATCTCCCCTAACAGTTTCTGGTCCTCTGAAAAGAGGTATTTTTCTCCTGAAGGCATTTGGGAAAGAAGCTTTGCTGAAATGCAGAATTAAGCTACTTTTTTTTTCCTTTTAAAATGGTGATAATCAGCTTAACGCCATGAAGGGTGCAGTGGGTGAGTTGCTTTGCAGTTCCCCCCGGCTGAGGGTCCCTGGGGACCCGACGCAGCCGGCAGGGATGTGGGGAGCCCGAGTCAGCCCCCAGCGCCTGGTGGTGCTGCCGCCTCCCAGTGCCCTCCGCTGCGCCTGGGGATTTAACCAGACCTGAGCTCGGTGCTCAAGGCCAAGAAGCAATCTTTCGCTGTTGGATTTTTTTTTTTTTTATTAGCAGGTTTTATGGTAAAGGTACAGCAGTGCCGGAGGAGAAGCGTCCCGGTTGTGTTTGATTCTGGTATAATCAGATAATATGTTTCATTTAAAAAAAACCTTTGTGATTATTCCAGCCTGCAGTGTGGACACAAGCTTTTGTACGCTTCGTATGCTTCAAACTTACTGCGCTTGAGCGC
Source organism: Steatornis caripensis (assembly GCA_013398225.1). Classification (NCBI taxonomy): domain Eukaryota; kingdom Metazoa; phylum Chordata; class Aves; order Caprimulgiformes; family Steatornithidae; genus Steatornis; species Steatornis caripensis. The sequence goes on along the minus strand of VZSC01013457.1, from coordinate 39,996 downwards.
AGCATAAATCCTTGCCTCTTCAACTGTAGCATCGCTCTTCTAGAAGTCTGCACACCGCTTTGCTTCTAGCACCCGTTATATAGGGCATTCAGCTCCTCGGTGGCCAGCAGGGTGAAAAAAAAATCTGATATTTAAAAAAACCCCTGAATATAAATACTTTTGCCTGCCATGGAGTAGAACAGCCTGCGGGAGCCAGCCCGCCTCCCGTTCGGCGTGCTGCTGCAGCCCATACATATGCATACACGACTCCTGGCATATTTATAAACCCTCGGAATGCGCGTAGCTGTAAAAGCGAGGTGGGCCGCCGGCCCTTCGCCGGGTGCCGGGTCTGGCGGGACGTGCTGCGGTGGCAGCGCACGACGGGTTTGGGGGATGCGCGGATCTGGGCCCTGGCGCTCTCCGGGGGCCGTCCCGCTCCGGGCACCCTGGCGCGGGCGAGGAGAGGCGCGTGCCCCGGTCGGGTCGGTGTGCGCAGCATTGGAGCAGCTCCCTCCCAAAAGTGTAAAATTACATTTCCAGAAAAGAAAACCATGCTGCAAGTGGCTGGGAAACACGAGTGGCAGAAGGTGCCTGTGAGCAGCTATTTTAGTGTTTTATTTTAAAAACACAGGCAGTGAGTGCCCCTGGCAGAGCCGGAGATGCTGGCATTTCAGACAAACGTGTTGAAGAAAAGAGAGAGAAAAAAACCCCGGAAAGATTTCTGCTTCCTTAGGAGGTTCGCACATGTGGTCTTTGGAGGACCGAGGGTGCTGATTAACTTGAACAAGCAGACAAAGACCCTGACATCAGTTAAATACTGCTGACGAGGTGAGGTCGATAGTAATTATAACCTGCTCGTATCTTCACGCGTTATAGACATGTTTCATCTTTTTAGTGAAGTGCTTTTTACGGAAATGGTGTGGTGTGGTAATCTCCTGCAGTGTCCCGACTCTAATTAAGTGTTTGGAAATGCAACGGATTGCACTTAATCATCTCTGCTTCAGTTAAGTCCTTCCTGAAGAAATACCTTCAGTTCTATTTTTGTTTTATTTTTCAAACCGTAGCCTTTTAAGTGGCTTTGAAAATGGAGATCACGCTTGTGTCGGTGTTTATTGTATACCCTTTCCAAATGTGAGCCTTGGCGGCGATGCTCGTGACCGTGGGGCAGCCGTACCTTTGCGTTTTACAGGGAAATCCGTTGTCTGTGTGCTTCTGGCTTCGCCTGACGCTCACCGAGTACCGGGTTAGTGCTAAACGTTAAAAGCGCGAAGGACATCTGCTCAGCAATTAATCATTACCCGTGCGCAGCCGGCTGGTGTCGGTGCCCCGGCGCAATGACCTCTGGCTGCGTCGCTGGGCTCCTCTGCGGGGGGCAGTGCCCCTTCCCAGCCATGCCCGGGGGCTGCGGGGGTCCCGAACTCACCTTGCGGTGACACATCTGAGTGTCTCAGTGAACCTGACAGTCTGAAGCCAGCGATGCCACGATCGCTAGTGCGTTGCATCCCCAGGAGAGGGGAGCCAGGCGGTGCGTCGGGGACGGCGGGGGCCGAAGGCAGGCTGCGTGTGGCTTCAGGTCCGTAACCCTATAGCGGGTTCCAGGGGAGCCGGGTTCTGCTGGAGCACAGCGGTGTGGTGGGAACGACGCGTTGGTACGGGAGAAATGTCGTGTCTTAGGGCTGCAGAGGGAGCCCTGGCTTCCACCTGTGCAAGCTTTCTCCACCTCGTCAGCATTTCGTAGGGGCGGCTTCGATTCAGGGACTGTCCAGGTCGGTTCCCCGCCGTGTAGAGCTCTTCCACCCAGTGCTAAGCCCACTAAGAAAGATCGCAGCTTTCCCTTTTTCCCCCATCGAGCCGGGCAGGTGCTGCCCGCAGCAGAGCGAGCCCGGGGAACCGCAGCCCCCGGCAGCCAGAGGGGACGAAAGCGCCCGGTGCCGTGCGGGGACGGACGAGGGCACGCGCGTGCCAGCCTCCGCCACGACTGCGGGTGTTTCTAATGACGGGCCGTGCAGAGGTACTAACCAAAAATTTATTTTAAACCGAGCTCTGAAATCTGACTGAGAGTTTTAACCCAGACAATTAAGAGAGAGCGCAACAGCCAGGGGCTAAATATAGCTCTGGAGCGGCGGCGGCAGCGGGGCTTGGGAAGGTGCTTTGAAGGGAGGCTGGGAAACTGGGGAGCACTGGTGTGGGGGGGTGTCCACCAGTTCACACTTCGCTGCCCGAGCTGAAAGTGCAGCTGGGAACGATAATGCAGCTCCTCTGTCGTGCTGCCGGCTGGGAATACGCTGCAGCACGTATTATCGCTGATCTGGAACCTCTGTGGGGAGCTTATGGCTAAGGTGAATCATGTCGGGAGCAGAAGCAGTAGGGAAGGGAAGGGGCCGGGCTGCAGCGCCGCGGGCAGCGATGGATGCCAGCCGGGCACGGGGCCGCTCTTCCGCCGGCTCCCCCAGGGCACGCCGCCGGCTCTCACTTCTCGTCCTCAGCTCGTCTCTCTGCTTATTTTCCAGAAGCTGGAAAGGATTTGTGCAAAGCATCAGTTACCTTACGCAGTGGCAGCAGTTGGCTGTTGACATTGCCTTGAGCATCACCGCTTGTGCTGAGGGTGCCGGGGGAATGGAGGGCTGTGCCGGCGCCCCGGGATTCGGGACCACCGCCGGTGCTGCCTGGCTGGATCAGGCGTTGTATCACTGGTCTGGAAGCTGCTGGTTGTGGGGCTGAGTCACTGCTCCCACGCGATGACCCTGGTCCGTCTACCACCAGCTTGCGTCCTTGTGCCCGAGAGGTTGCAGCTCAACAGGCTGGGCTGGAGCTTGCACCCCTTCTCTCCAGCTGCCCTCAACATTCCTGGGTTAGGGCACGCTAATGTGGTTTTTGGGCTGTGTTCATTTAATGGCAATAACCGGCACGGAGACGAATGTATTAGATCAGCTGGAGAAAGTTTATATCCCAGTTAAGTGGCTTTTATAGCCACAGCCCGGCTGAGCGAGCTGCTGCGGTGGTTAATGCTTTTGATTCGGCCACGGACGTTCCGCGTGGTTTGGGGCATCCCGGCAGCGTTCCCCTAGCCCAGGGGAGAGCTGCAGAGGGAAACAGGTGCTGAAGGCACTGAGGCTCGGATACGATGGTGACCAGAGAGATGGAAACGCGGGTGGTGGCTTTGGTGACCACTTCGAAGAGGCAGAGAGTAACGAGCCGGGCTCGGGGCGTTCTGCAGAGGTGAACGCCAGTGCCGGAGCCTCGGTACCTCCCGGGACGTGTTGCTGCCGGCCGCCTGCCTGCGCCGCTTCCCGAATAACCAGCTCCTGACACACCAGAGGCGGGGGGCGGGGGGGCAGTTAACGAAGCACCACGAATCATTAGCAAAGACAAGCGCTGAGAAGTTCTCCTGAGTTACTTAAATCAAACAATCCCGGCAGCCTCCAGCACTCCCTTCCCTCTCATCATCAGTCAAAACAAAGTTGAAATAATAGCGTACATCTCTCCCTGCAAGCCACGAGACATCAAGTCACCAGGAAAAGGCTGAGAGCAGCTCGTGAGAGCATGCGCTGCTGTGTCCCAGCACCCGACTGTGCTGGTGACTGACTGATCACAGCACTGGCTTGCACTGGGCTCGAGCAGAACTTCTTTTATTTATTTTAAAATAGCCCAGAAGTCTGAGGGGAAATAAAAGCCGTGGTCTCTCCCTTTTCCGAGCCAGAAAGGGCCCTCGCCAGCCCAGCACAGCCCATGGGAACACTCGCAGTGCCTGTGCCCTGCCTAGAGCCTCTCCCGCACAACTTCTTGTTTTGAGGGCGGCCGCTTTGCCGGGCTCGGAGGGCTCCGTGGGGGTCGTGGGGGACAAGTTGTGCCGCCACAGCTGCCGGCCGGGGCAGCCGCTGCGTGGGCAGTGGCACCGTCGCACTCTGGGCCCTGCGGGCACCGTGTGTGTCGCTGCCTCTGACCCGGCAGAGGCACGGGGCTGCTGCCTGCTCCCCTTCCCTCTCATCTCCTGTGTGATGGGCATGCTGTGTGTGCCGTGTGCCATGTGCACTGTGTGTGCTGTGTGCCGTGTGCTGTGTGCCATGTGCACTGTGTGCACCATGTTTGCTGTGTGCGCCATGTGTGCCGTGTGTGCCGTGTGTGCTGTGTGCCATGTGTGCTGTGCTCTGTGTGCACTGTATGTGCCGTGCGTGCCATGTGTGCTGTGCGCACTGTGCCACATGTGCTGTGTGTGCCATGCTCTTTGTGCACTGTATGTGCCGTGTGTGCCGTGTGCGCTGTATGTACCATGTGTGCCATATGTGCCGTGTGTGCCATGTGCTGTGTGTGCTGAACTCGCGGTGCAAGTTCTGCACAATAAATCCATGACGCGCGTCTCTCCGTACAGCTGCCCAAAAGCCCTGACAAGCTTCTTCTACCACTGCCTTCTCCCTCCCCGCTCCCCGCAGTCATGGTGCCCACTGCCAGGGCCCAGCGTGCCCGTGGCGGGGCGGGAAGGCCAGCCCCCACGCTGGCCAACCTCCTTGGCCGGCACGAGCAGGAAAGGGCACATCTCATCACACTGCCCAGCTCTCTCCTAAAACAAGGCTGCTTTCTTCTCCGCCGGGCTGAGGATAAACTGGTGCAAGCTAAAAGCAGCTGACAAGCACAGCCGCGCGTGAGGGCCACGCGACCAGGGATGCGGGCACAGCTCGGTGCAGCCGAGGGGCACAGGATTTGTGCCGCAGCCCTCGCCAGCCCGCTCCGACACGCGACGCGCCCACCCGGGCAGCGCCGCGTGTTTTGGTAACCAGTGCGTTTCTGCTGGGTTTGCTCCCAGCGAGCCCAGCCGTGGGAGTGAGCTGGGATCTGGGATCTGGGCTGTGCCTCCGCGCTGCTGCCGAGGCTGGTCTGAGCAGCTGCAGCACAAAACCAGATGGCAGAGGGACCGGCTTGGCGAACACCCGTCTGAGCGGTGGGAAGGCAGCGGAGAGGTCCGGCTGCCGGGCCCCGCTCTGCGCAGTGGGGCTGGGAGCCCGGACCTGCTCCGTCCTGCGGCACCCGTGTGCTTCACTGCGGAGGGAGCCGGGGCAGAGGCTCTGGGGAGGGCACGTGGGCGCCCGCCTGCTCCCAGGCAGTGACGACAGTGGCTGTTCTGTTCAGCTGCACACCACAAACCCCACGTCCTTTCTCTAAGTGGAACCAAAATACCACTCTCCTGCCTTGCTAGAGGTTTAAGTTGCTCTCTGCTGTCTGTGTGTGACAGTGTGCGGTGCGTGGCTGTGGGGAAACCGCCACCGCTGCCCCTGCCTGGGTGGTTCGCAGTGACCCTCCGTGCTCAGTACCTGGAACCGCACGTCTCCAGGTGGCACCTACGTGTTTTTACATTAAAGTCTGCAAATTACAAATTGTAGCCTGTGAGGAGAGCAGCAGTCTCCGGATCAGACGATAGTTCTCAAGCGACAGATTCCAAGCAGATCTATGGGAGGGGAAGTGCTGCCAGCCCCGACGCGTGCTTCCCGCATAAAACTGAGCAGTGCTACAGGAACCTTTTTTTCCCTCTTTTGTTGCTGTTGGCTTTTCTTTGAATCGCAGCGTCAGTGCTAGCAAGGGCATTAGGCATCTGGGGAATGATCTCTTTCACGCGCAGAGGGTAGTTCTAAAGGTTTCGTGACAACTGTATCTGCACTACTCCTCATTTCACTGGATAAAACATGTCAACAACTTTGCAGGAGTCGATGAAAACGAGCATCACATTCAAATCATTTTCAAAGCAGAGATTTTGAAAACCACTGGCAGCCTGACACACTTCTCCATATGTTATATAAAGTAACTGTTTACAATATGAGCTGGCAAATATCATATAGTATAACTAATAATTAGATGACACTGAAATATGACTCATTTTGAGTGATCTCATATGCATATTTATACCCTTAAAAGTATTACTAGGAAAGAAGAGCAAAAGCTCCTCGATGAGCATCAGCCCGGCAGGCGTGCTGCTGCAGCTCCCAGACGGGGATTTCTGGGGGTGCACAGCCCGGACCAGCCCCGGTGTCCCGGGGGATTTCTGGGGGTGCACAGCCTGGATCAGTCCTGGTGTCCCGGGGGATTTCTGGGGGTGCACAGCCCGGACCAGCCCCGGTGTCCCGGGGGATTTCTGGGGATGCACAGCCTGGATCAGCCCCGGCATCCTGGGGGATTTCTGGGGGTGCACAGCCTGGATCAGCCACAGCGTCCCGGGGGATTTCTGGGGGTGCACAGCCCAGATCGGCCCCGGCGTCCTGGGGCCCCTCGGTGCCCCATGCTGAGAAGGTGTCCTCGGTGCTGCAGGTGAGGCACAGCCATCCAGCCCGAGAGGCACCGACGTGGGCAAACCGAGGAGCTCTGCTTTGGCAACGGGATGAAGGCACCTCGGAAGACAGAGAAAACCTGTAGAAAAATCAGTAGTTCACTGCGCTTTGCCATGGTAAAATGAATGTACTGTCACTCTGGCTGAAGCCATCTGACTTCTACCTCCTAAATCCTTTTCCCTGCCAGCATCAGGCTGGGTCTCTTCCCTCCCATCAGCCCGGTGCAGAGCACCCCGGGGCAGCCAGCCGGGGCTGCAACCTGCCCGAGCCCCCTCGGCCGCCCCGCGGGCTCAGCCCGTCCTGCCCGCGGAGCTGGCGGCTGCTGCTGCAAGTGCCCCAGCTCCGAAACCCGGCCGGGAAGCACCATGCCCTGGCGAGGCTTCTCGGGGCGGCCTCCATTCCCCGCTGGGTTGCCCGGAGCCTCGGCAGCTTCAGATATTAAATCTGGCATTTAATTACAGGTAGTGGTGACAGCGACGTTAGTCATAACGCAGTCGTGAAGCCCAACGTTTGTATTCCACAGCAGAGCGGTGGGGGAAGGAGAGGCAGCAGCGCAGCCAGCACCGCTCCCCCCGGCAGCAGCGTTGCGCCGATGACCTGCAGGAGCCTTTCACAACCTGCTAATTATTTCTGGGGTAGACCCTGTCACACTTTAAGTTTATCTTAGCCTAAGAGGCGAATTCTTTTGTTTGCTGTTTTAAACAATTCAGTCTAAGAGGCAAAGCAGAGCCCAGAACGCAGCCCCTCATCTTCTTGGCATGGGGTGCTGATGCNTTTCACAACCTGCTAATTATTTCTGGGGTAGACCCTGTCACACTTTAAGTTTATCTTAGCCTAAGAGGCGAATTCTTTTGTTTGCTGTTTTAAACAATTCAGTCGAAGAGGCAAAGCAGAGCCCAGAACGCAGCCCCTCGTCTTCTTGGCATGGGGTGCTGATGGAAGGGATGGCACTGCTGAGAGGCTCTGGCTCCTCCGTTCCCTCCTGGAGATTTCCCACCATCATGAGCCTACCTGCGCCTCGAGGTCTGCCCCTGGCTCTTACGGGCACGGGAGGCTTCATGGCGCGCCGGGCAAATCACAAAAGCACCTTGTGTGCGCTGCCAGCGCATCGTGTTTTCTGCCTCCCCACTCTTTACAGCAAAGTATTGGGAATTTCGGACTTTGAAATCCTAAACCCCTTACAGTAGCTGCTGCAAGGGCCGTGTTAAAACAGGCTGGTCACTGGGGTGCTGGTCGCTGGGGTGCTGGGCCTTTGGGGAACGGGGCTGCTCTGCGCACCGGGCTGTGTTCGCTGCCGCACGCCCTCGGCCACCGCAGATTCCCAGGGCTGCGGCTCTGAGCCCCAGGCAGTGCGGGGGCCTGGGGGGCCGTGCTGCTGTACTTGTTGCTCCAGCCCTCTTTAAGCAAGGGCGGTAGAAACCATGTAAGACAAAAGCTGTAAAACTTCTCTCCCTGCGAGGCTGGGTATTGCAGTAAGCAGTTTCGAACGTGGCATTCGAAGTGGAGGAAAATGTGTAAATTGCAGTCGGATCGTAGCGTTTTAGGTACGCACGTACGGACGTATTTGTACCCCCCCATATCTGTGTGTGTGTGTGTGCGCTTCGTGGTGTATTTTTAGTCGCAGTGTAAATTGGTCCTCTGCGTAAGCTCTCTGGTTAGTATAAATTGATTAAGAAAAGCAGCAACCGAAAGCGTTTGTTTCTATAAAAATGGCAAGTACTCATGCGATTCTGGACGGGAAACTGAATGCACAATGAATTTTGAAGGTTTCCTTTGGAATCCCCTCCGGGACGGCCGGTGATTCTTCCCCAGCGGGTGAAAAGCCCGCGCTGGTGCCGCCCGCGGCTCCCACGCTGCCTGCGGGCTGCCGCTCTGCGTCGCACCTTCCGCGCCCGCTGCCTGAGGAGTCGGCGGCGGGCTGACACGCACACCGTGAGCCGGGCGAGCTGCCGGCAGGGCTCGCCTCTATTTTGGGTACAGATAGCTATACTTAGGGCTGAGTCATCCCTGCCAGGATCAGTTGCAGGAGAGCTTAAACGAGCAGAGCTGGTGACCAAACCTGCTGGCGAAGGTTCGGGGCCGCGGAGCCGACCCGGAGCGTCTCTGCGGCTGTCGGCAGCCACGGGTCCAGCCCACCGTGACAGCGTGGGTCCCGGCTCTGGCCCCTTCTCGCTGTCTGAGCCCAGCGCAGGGCGATGGGGCGAATTTCGGCTGGCAGCGGGAAGGTGGGCTCGCGGCTGCGCTGGGCTCTGTCCCCGGCTGCGGGCAGGGCTCCTGTGAGCCCCCGTGGAGGTTTTAATGGCGGCGTCCCTCCGTGGAGCCGTCCCTTGGAGGGCACCTCGGCCTGGGATGGGAGAGCTGCCGGGAGCTGCCAGCCAAAAAATCAGGTCTGCTTCCTCACGTCCGTCCGTTAAGGGCAACTGCTTGTACAGCCATTCACTGGGGAATGGTATTCACTGGTATCCACTGGTATTCACTGGCGTTTGATGGTATTTAACCTCTCTTCGCTTTAGTAGCCTGTTGATGATCGCAGAGCCAGCCAAAGAAGCTTTTCGGTGTACTTACTAAGAAACGCGCATGAAGCCGGCTGTGGCAATGCTAGATATCGCTGGTATGACACCGATCCTGCCAGCAAGCAGCAAAGAGAAATGTTTCTCTTTGCAGATTTATTCCCCATGCAGAAAGGGAAGGCTAGAGAACATTTTCATTGAATCGCGTCCAAACAGTCAAGTCAGCCTTCTCCATCTGCTTGAAGCGAGGCTTCAGTTGTTAATTTGCCTCCACGGGTCCCTCCGTACCTATTTTCTGTGGTGGTACGCTGGACACCTGTAGGGCATTTTTCTTCTGCCTTTTGCTGTGCCGTTATCGCTGCCAAGTGACATTTTGCCCAGCCTCTGAAGGAGGGGAAATGAAGAGCTATCCTGATGGTGCTGAGAGCCGGCTTATAAAACCGGAGCTTTTACTCGGAGTCGAGTCCCTTAAGGAATATCTGAATATTGGCATAATTTTTTTAAAAGCGTTGAACGTCGGGAGCTTTATTTTTAGCGTGTAGATGCCAAGGCGGAGGGCAGCCTTTCAGTCTCCCCGCTGCCCTCCAGCAGCCCTGCGCGGGGCCGGGCGCCCCTCAGTGGGGCAGAGGACGCTGCTCCCCCCTGCGCCGGGGCACGCGGGGGCCGGGGGTGTCGGGGCCGCCGCGGGACTGGGGCGGGCGGGGGGAGGAAGCGCTCCGTCTCCCAGCTCTCTCCCTTCCCCGAAGGACTTTGTTTTAAAACAAGTAGTCTTTTAAAAATCTGGGGCAAGTCAGTCTCTTGCCAAAATTAGTCTTTGTGCAAGAGCATGAGAAGGAATTTTAATGGGTAGCTGGTATGCGGGGATGGAGGGAAATGACTGCTTTTACTATCTAAATACTGTTTTAAATAAGGCTGTAATATCAAGCAGCTTTGCCACGCTCGCAGATATGTTTTACAGGAAGCATCACTGCCACCGCTCAGTAATACACAAGAATGTTAAACAACAACTTACTTTTTTGTATGATGTGCCAAACGTGTCCTGACACATTGCTGAGGCAGATGAAAGCTGCAGCTCGAAAGAAAGCACAGGCAGAGCCGGGACGCGCTGCTTTTATCTGGCATGGCTGTTGTCGCCGTGTTGGTAATTGCTACAGAAACCCTGCAAGGCCATTTTTCGTGGTGTATTTGCCTGACTGCGGTTGTTGGGAGCAGGGAGAGGCAAAACCCATCCTCTGCTGCGCCCAGCCAGGTCCTGGGGCCCCGTACAGAGCCTGGGTCGGGATGGGGATGGGATGGAGACGGGATGGGGATGGGATGGG
>VZSC01013457.1:17079-28918 GCA_013398225.1 Steatornis caripensis | reverse complement strand
GGCGAGCGAGCCACATCACCGGTGTTTGTGGTGCAGAAGCAGCTCTGGCTGTGCTGGGGATGCCCGGCGTTGCTGCTCGGTGCATTTCGGCCCAAGGAAGAGCCAGCCGAAGGGCAGCCGGGGGCAGCCGGGCCGTGCGGAGCCGGGCCATGCCCAGGCAAAACAGCCCCGACAGAACCGCAGTTGCTTCCCTTTAAGGCAGATGTGCACATCACGGCGATCACGACCGTCAAAGGGGGAAGAGACCAACTCCAGGTTGCCTGAGCCCAGCATCATCGGCTCCGCAAACCGCAGCAGCTGCCCAGCAAGGCGAGAGGCAGCAGGTCTGGACCCCCAGCCTGGCTCAGCACCCAAGGGGTTCGGCCGTGCCGGAGCTGCTCCTGGTCAGCAGGGCCAGCGCTATCGCTGCTCGCCCGCGGGAGGGTGAGCAGGGGCTTTGAGGAAATCACAGCAGCAAGCGCAGGGTCGTTGTTTGATGAATCTCCCATAAAAAAAGGCTCAGCGATATCAAATAAATATTTTTTCCCCTACAGTGTAAAGTGTGTGTATTTTCTGTGTGTGACTGAACTTCTCAGGTGTTTATGCTGAGTATATTCAAATTCTGCCCTGCAAGTAGTCTGCAAAGAATTAAACTGATGTGGTTTCTTAAAAGTACTTTTTAATTCTGAAATTAATAGCAGCACAATATTTGATATGAGAACTGTGTGTAACCCCCAAGAGCTTCTCCCAGCTGGGTCCCAGAGAGACCGCAGCGTTCGCACAGTGCAAGCATGGAAGTGGCCCCGTCAACAGCCCGTGACAGGTATTAGGTCTTGGCTTTGGTTCTTAACGTCGCTAAAGCAGAGCTGGGGCACTCGTCCCGCTGGGTAAGGCCCGTGGGAGCGGCAGGGCTCTCGCCGGTGGATTTCAGTCTGTCCCGCGTCGCTGCCGCAGTCTCCGGGAGGAGCGTGCAGGGCGGCTGCTGCTGCGTGGAAGAGTCAGAAACTGGATGGGGAAGGCTTTTATAAATTATTTACATAAATAGCTCTGCTGTTCCAATGCCGGGAAGGGGAAATGGTGTTCCGAGCACTTTGAGTGGATCTTCAGGTGGTCGCTCGGGGGCACAAGGACGCGCCCACGGGCGGGCAGCAGCCCGGTGGTGCACGCGCGGGCAGAGGAGCAGCCGCTCAGGACCTCGGTAACGGGTTTCCCCGTGGGAGTCACTGCGTGGTTCTCGACTGGGAAGTCCAGCGTATGTCTGAGCTTCAGGACACCTTGCCTGCTGGCTGCTGCCCAAGCCGGCTGCTGCCCAGTGCCAGCTGCCGTGACCCCGGCTGGGGAGAGCCCCAGAGAAGGTGGGGGCGTTGTAGGTGCAGAGCGCCCTGCCAGCAGGATGAGCCGTTCATGCCGCGTGGCTGCTGGCCAGGAGCGGAGGACGAGCAGGCAGGAGGGGCCGCTGCCTCCCCCGGGCACCTCAGCACCCCACTGCCGGTACAGGGCCAGGGAGGGCGGTGGGGCACTGCCGCCTCGCAGGGCAGTGACACTGATCCCGAGGGAGCACTGCGCTGGTGTGTGCGCCCCAGGGGCTATAAATACACGCCGCGCTTCGCTGTCCTCTTGGTGCCTCACGTAGAGGCACCGCTAGCATTTGCGACACCCACACTCAGCTGCCATGTAACTCGTGAAGTCTCCGGGTATTTATACTTCTCCCAGCAGATACGGTTGGTTCAGTCTCAGCGGCACCAAACATCTCTGCATCCCTCACGCCCAGCCCTTGGTCAGCTTTAACCCCGCGGGGATGCAGGCACGGCAGCGGGGCTGGGACCCCACCGAGTCCGGTGGGGCGGTGCACTGGCCACCGACCTCGCTGCCAGCGATGATTCGGGGCAAATAAATCCCACGGGAATGTGTAATTTCTCCCAGTAGCCTCCAAGCATTGACTTGCTCCCAGCCGAGCCCGCCTGAATTCAGCCCGAACCATACAGCCGCGTTCCCAGCATCTCCCTCCCACTCGCGTCGGAGCGGGAGCTTGATGCTGGCAGCGGAAACCTGAGCTGCGTGGTTTGAAAACCCCCATTTATTTCATTATTTATCTGTTCAGCCCGCTGCCTATCGCCACAGGCTTGCCTTCTATTCTTTAATGCTCTAAGATGACTTTAAAGAAGTTTATAAACAAATATTGCTTATGTTCACGCACTGGCTCGCATCTGCCAGGGAAACAGCAAACCGCACGTGCACACTTGGGCCAAGGTTAAAGGAAGCCAGAAATAAACGCACAATCAGTTCAACTATTAAGACACGGCAGTTGCATACTGTATGCTGCTGTTTATGTTAAATAGAATCAGCAAGAGCACAGCTTTGCAAACCCCCACGTTTGCAGACCTGACTTGTGAGTATTTAAAGGTTTCTGTGCTGAGTGTGGCAGAGGCCGTCGGGTCTTCGTGGGTGTCGGACGGGAAAGGGAAGGTGTAAACAGCACGATCTGTTGCAGGTGGAATCCATTTACTGATACGAAAATATCATTACAATTGAAGGGATATTAACAGCAAAGCTAAAAAGTTTTCACAAAGTGCAAAGACAAACCAAGAATGGGAAAAAGAAATTAAAATGAAATAAGCAAATAAATCAAAAAACCAAACCAGGCGATGAATGAAATACAGAGCTATTCGTCCCATGTAGCCGCGGTTTGCATGACCGTAGCACCGCCGCACCCCGCGCCTCTACCTTCAGCTTGCAGGATCAAAAAAAGGCTTCAAAGCCAGACACCGTCCCTCCCCTCGCAGCGCCGGCTGAGGTCCTGGGTCCCTGGGCTCTGCGCCGGCGGTTCGCCTCTCCCAGTCACTGGAACAAGGCGGCGGCGGCAGGAATCATCCCGCGGTCACCCGAAGCAGCCGTGCTGCTGCGGGAAGCCGGGATGCGGGAGTCGGCAGAGGCACGGGTCCCTTCGGATCCCCTGCGCTCTCCCGGCAGCATCCCCAGCCCCAGGGCCCGGGGAGCGGGGCTGCCCGGGGCGCTGCAGCCTCCCCCGTGAATAGAGAGGGAACCAGAAGGCAGCTCCGCTCTGGCTGAGGTTGGGGCAGCTGCGACAGCAAAACGAGGGAATGGCACGGAAATGGAGGTCAACATAAAATCTGAAATACCTTTACTGCCAGGCAAGGTACGGATAAAAAGGAGTTAAATGTTGTAACTGGTTTTCACACGTTAAGCCATTTGGGAAGGAACAGTCGCTCTGCATCCTGCAACAAAATCAGCACGCAGCAGCCATTGCCAAAGAGAAAAAAAGAAAGTTTCTGTAAAGACAGATTTAGCTTTTGTTCTGTACCGACTCGGCGACGCACTCCGGGCTGTCGGATTGCGGCTGCACGTGCTGGACAGTAACTGCAGGGACAAACACCCGAGGCCAAGCGGGAGCTGCCGAGGAAAAGGGACAAAGGGACCGGGAGCAGGTTCTCCTCCGGCCGAACGCTAGAAATGGGAGAGCTGCTCGGAGCGGGTGGGCCAGCCCTCCGCCCGCGGACCCGCACACGCGGCGCCTTTGCTGCGCTGGGTCGTTCGCCGGCCGCCTGCGAACACGCTGGCCCTAGGAGCCCGGGAGACAAAGCCCCGTTCATTTACTCGCATCTTTCGCTCCTCGGCCGATCAGGCTCGTTCTTCTCAAGGTTTTAAATCCTGTCTATTTTGCAAACCCTTTATTATCTGTTTTTAAGCATGTATCGCTGTCTAAAGCATCACCTGGAAACGTGAATTAACTGCAATAATACAAAAGGCAGAAAAAAAGTGTTTCATAATTTTATTGGAGCGGTTTCAAAGTGAGGTTGCTAGGTACAGTGCCAGTAACTCTGTGGCTGCAGTTCTGCTGCCACTAAAAATAGTTACAACTTCAAAAGCCATGCCTAACAGTAAATGTACATGCAAACAACCCCATGCTTTATTAAAAAACAAAATATTTTTATTCGTTAAAATCATAGACAAATAAGGGGATGTTTTTTTAACTACAATTTAATTAAAGCAGTTACATAGCCTGAGCTTAAATACCAAGAAACACCGTCTCTGCAGATACTGCAGTCGAATTTCACTAGTAGTTACTCAAAAACTGAACTTACTCACCAATATCAAAATCACAGTACAATAGAAAAATAAACATTTTTCACGTATATCCTCGAAACACACTGTAACTCCTAGCCACAACGTAAGTAGTGGTTTGAATTCACAAGTCGTATGTCTTCAAAGTATTTCAAATCATTGTGCCAATACAGTTAGGCTCAGAAATATCAGTCTGTAGCAGATGATTGTGATTCGGTGCAAAGCACCTGAAGTTACAAACAACACAGCAGATGTAGGCAGGGTGAAGGGTCCTATTCGAGCCGACATAGTTGTTGGGTGTTTTTTTTTTTTAAAGTTAAGGGCTTTCAGTGTCGGGCTGAGCCAGCTTCCACACGACGGGCAGCACTTCCCCCCGCAGCGCTGCTCGCACCGTGCCCAGGCTGCAGCTGGCAGCTGCCGGACACGGCTGCTCAGGAGCTTGGAATGCATTTTTCAGATTCAAACGGGACATCAGGCCTATAGCTCCCTTCAAAAATGTTACGAGAGGTGGAGACCGAGCACTGCAGGTAACAAATACGAACTTACAGGCTTGAAAAGTAACGAGCTTATCGTCACAGAAATAAGTAATACCTGTGTCAAGACTTATCGCTCTTTATTAATGTTTTTTTGTTCTGGCCCAACCTGAAGACACAAACCAGTGACAAAGGGAAATAAAAAGAATCGCAGCAAGGCAACAGCAGGTTTTTGTCTCGGGTCACCGTGGGGCCGGCACATCGAACTGCCACAGAGCCGACTTCCCAGGCAGGGCTGGCTGCAGGCGGCCGTTCGGAGGAAGAGCCCTTTTCCACCGTGCCCCGTGCCCAGCGCTCGGTGGGACCAGAGCACGCCCAGCAAGTGCGGTCTGCTCAGCCAGCTCCGGACGGACCCGGCCCTGCAGCCGCAGCAGCCACGGCAGCAGTGTCCGTGCCCCGGGGCTCCTCCTGCATGGAGCCTTGTGTGCCCCGCTTCGCGCCTCCTCATCGAGGAGGATGCCAGGCTCAGGAAAACTTGGCGTGACCCCTCTTTGGGCTCACGCAGCACGACCCCGAGGGCTCGGTCTGTGGGCCTGCGCTATGGAAACCAACCTCCAGCTTCTGTCCCAGGCGTAGAGGGGGAGGCAGCGGGATGCTCTGCGGAGTTCGCTCCCGGGCCATGAGCACAGAACGGCCCTGTGGCTTCCCACAGCCACCTCACAGGCGATTTCAGGTTGGGAGGCAGCTTACCAGGGCACTTGGGGCAATCGGCTCGGGCAAGATGCCTCTGGTTCCCTGCGTCTGGTCACTATTTCATTAACTTGGTGTCATATGAACTGCATTAAAACAAACAACCCTAGGTGCTACGATATGAAAACGTACAAACTGACAGCAGACCACGTGTAGGTTTCACACTGGTTTCATTCGGTATTAAAGATTACCACATGTGGGAGTTAATGGGCATAGAGGAGAACAAAAATTAACCCTGTGAGCTGGAGGAAGCAAAATATAATGAACCATAACTAGTTTCGGTGTGGATCATTGCAGAATACTTTGGCAAAACTTAAGCTCTAAAGAACTATTTACCTCAAACCTTTCGGCATCTTCAGTGACGGACATGTATTTACTAAAAGATTCCCAACCATTCTCAGAGTTTTTCCTCTGGTTAAAAGCACGACCACGAAATGGCAAAATGTTTAACCTCTTTTGCTAGTCGAAGGCGAATACAGCAGCACAGCGGGGGAAGGCGGAACATTTAGGTGGTCTTCCTGTGTCAAGACGACGAGCTGCATCTCGCTCCTAGTAAACACAGCCCATCGCCATCACTGCTCATTAATTAACAGCCCAAAGGCTGTAGGTGAGATGATTGTGCTCTCTTTGCATCCTGGATAGCTCAGAAAGAAACTCCAGTCGGGCGGCTTAGGGAACGGCTTCTTCGACTGTACCCGTCGCAAACGCTTAGTACGAGCACAGGGACCACCCTGGGACCTAAGGCTGGGGGACGGATTGTCTTCCACAAACGTACTACAGTAAGGATAGGTGCCAGAAGGCAAATATTTAAGAACAGACTTGCCAAGTTTCCCAGGAGCGAATGTCTCCAGCCACCACACCGCCTGGAAACAATCCGCTTGGTTTTTGTCCCGGTGGTGTCCAATCCGCCCGGCCCGACCCGCTTCCTCTCCGGCGGGATGGCCCAACAGACACGGTTCCCTCACGCTGCAGGCAAAAAGTAATCGTGTGGGAGGAGAGGTGAATTCGATGTGATGTGGCTGCAGTTCCGACCACCCCACGTCCAATACAGCAATGCTTAAAAAAAGAGCAGGAGCCTTACGTGAGATTGCGAGGCCCAGCTTCAAGTTGCAGCTGGACTCGGAGGAGGCCGTGACGCCTCGGTGTGCGCACGGCAGGGAGCCACGTTGGAGCAGGACGCGGTTTGAGGGGTCAGCGCTGCAAGCCCTCGGCTCTGAAAGATGGAAAATAAACTGTGTGCAGAACGTGTTTTGACGACCCTTCTCGGTGTGAGCGGGAGGCTCCCGTGCACTTCTGAGGTGAAGATGCCGAGCGCAGCCACCCGCCGCGGCTGATCGCCGGTCAAAGTGATCCCCAATCAGTAAAGCAACCAAACAGAGCTCAGTAACAAACTGGGGGCGTCATGAGGCCAGTTGCACTGCTCTCTTCCACGAGGCAAGATGGAACAGAGAGAGCTTTCGAGGGTTCACAAGGAAAGCATAAAAACATTGCCGGTGTTCAACACCCAGAAGACCGCAGGGAAGAAGACACCCAGCCGTCCTGAGCTCCGGAGGTGGATCTCCCAGCCAGGGCGCCCATCCGCACCACGGCCACAGTGCACCCAGCCTGCCCGAGCCGGGCCCTTGGATGTCGCACACACTGTAACAGTCAGCCAACCGTGCCGTGTTAGAGCGATATCCTGCAAAGAGACTGCAAGCAACTACGCAGGGAGCAACCTGGGTGTGCGGGTTTACACTGTGCCGTGGCTGTTGGGGATCCTTTTTCAGACAGGGACTAGCGGAACATTTTATTTCCTAAGTGAAAGAGAGAAACAGACCACGAAACGCTGGGAAACGATTTCAAATCCAGAGAAGCAGATTCAGAGAATGTTCTATTTTTGTGCTCTCTCTCCATTTAATTCATCTGCCATTCCAAACAAGACATGCCTCAGCTGAATGAAGTCTCGAATAGTCACATAATAGGAGAAGTCATTTATTGTGCACAGGCTCGTTCTCTGGCGATATAAATAGGCTGTGCTGTTCCACAGTCTTTTGTCAGTAGGGATTAATTAGCAGTTGACCCTTGGTCAGGACTTCTTCACTACCTCCGCGTTTTTCATGCTACAGGGCTAAACGGGATCTCAACGTTGCTTCAAGAAGCTACGCTGCCTAAGCAGCAGTTTAATTTAGCTTTGGGCCATAAATCAGTAGTTTAATTTATCACTAGGTTACATATCAACAGGGAATAGGCAGGGTGGAATTCAGTTTATTATAAAGATGCTCTGTTAGAAGACACAGTATTACAGTGATTGAAACATGCTGTTAAATTTTCCATTAACGCCCAGTTCTGAGGATGAACACGGAGAACCACACTTGACATACTTCGCACTTAGCTTTCTAATAAATAAGTTCAATAAATAGGGATTCTGCAGATTAAGAAGCTGCACGTGTGAACAGAAGCTGCTTTACACTGTTGTCAAAAAATAACTAGAGCTATTCCTGTTTGTTACCCATCACTGGAAATCGGTAAGTAAAATATAAGTATCTTACTATGAAGACCGGAGGAACGATGATCTGCTAAAATCACCCTTAGGATTACATAGAACTTGATTTTGCACACTAAATTTATCATTTAGAGCATGCTTCCATACTATTTTTAGCACACACTATTTTCAAGTACATTTCTTAAAAAATACGAGACACGAGTAAGACTGCCCATGTAAGATTTCGTCTGAGCTCTTGTGATCTCTGGCTCTTGTGTTACACAATATTGCAGTTTGACTAGTTTTGGATGACCTATTCCACGTCTGGGGAAGATATATAATAAAGGGCCAGATTTAGTCTGTAGTATCTTGCAACATCTTGTTAATACAGTAATGTATTTGTCACAGTACAAAAAAAACTAATTCCCCCAGGTATCTGTTTATATATATATATATGTATATATATATAATATAGAATCCATTCATATTATCCATTTCAATAATTATTTTCTTGGGAAACGACTCTTATGTTATCTCTAAAGACTGCCAGGAACAGAAATATTCTCGTACCAAATGAAAACCCAGGTCACTTGAGTAACCGCGGTTTCACTTGTCTAAAAGGTACAGTTATTTTCAGCACACACATTTCTCACGTTTTACCCGTAAAGAACTCCAGCAAGGCTCCCAACACCGGCAGGCAAGCATTCGCGCTGCAGCGAGATGTTGGTCAGCCGTTGGAAAGGGCAGCTCGGTGCCGGCCCCGCAGAGCTCGCGCAGGCGCTCCCCAGGCGAGCCCAGTCCACGCTCAGCCCCGTCCCGCGGTTCCTCCGGCTCACAACATGCCGGCTTTCCTCGGCACGGAAGGCAGGATCAGACCATCGGCTGCTCAGAAGCAAATCACCTCCGCACGTGTTTGCACACCGACATCTGTTCGCGAAACGCACCGCTGCGTGCACGTGCAAAGCAGGCGCCCGCTCGCACCGGCCCCTGCAGAGACCTGCTTATCTGCCAGCGGCCGAGGTGCCGGCTCACCTGGGAGCCAATTTGTCTTTAAGGGGGGTGGGGGTGGGTGCGTGTGTGTCCAGATTTTTCATGAACAACCATCGCAATCTGAAAGCATAATCATGCACACACCAGTAAGCCTACCTTTTGTAAAACACCGGCACTCAAAGAAGACTGAATCATAAATGCTACCGAACTATCAAATAATTATCAACACTAGAAGTAGATGAAGAAATAACAAAACCGTAAAGGTGCGACAACTGCATCATGACTTTGATTTAAATGCTCGCTTACAACAGCAAGCGAGCAAAAGGCTAGGTATGTGGACTGAGCCCCAGAAGAAAAGATACCGCTCCTTCTTATTTTTATTTCCTATTTTTAAAGAGACGCTGATTGAGAACATTTTTGAATGTGGGAGGCTAAGTCATTAGAACATAAGCACTTGGATTGCTTTCCTCCTTTAGGGGATTTACTTCATTTTACTTTATCTGACACAAGTCAGAAAGAAATGAGAATACTGTAAGGAGAAGGGAAGTTGAATATTGACACATTATTTTCCGTTAAAATTCTTCTGCTGACTTTGTTAAGCTTTTTCTAAGATCAGAAAACGAGGCTTTACCTAAAANTCGTACCAAATGAAAACCCAGGTCACTTGAGTAACCGCGGTTTCACTTGTCTAAAAGGTACAGTTATTTTCAGCACACACATTTCTCACGTTTTACCCGTAAAGAACTCCAGCAAGGCTCCCAACACCGGCAGGCAAGCATTCGCGCTGCAGCGAGATGTTGGTCAGCCGTTGGAAAGGGCAGCTCGGTGCCGGCCCCGCAGAGCTCGCACAGGCGCTCCCCAGGCGAGCCCAGTCCACGCTCAGCCCCGTCCCGCGGTTCCTCCGGCTCACAACATGCCGGCTTTCCTCGGCACGGAAGGCAGGATCAGACCATCGGCTGCTCAGAAGCAAATCACCTCCGCACGTGTTTGCACACCGACATCTGTTCGCGAAACGCACCGCTGCGTGCACGTGCAAAGCAGGCGCCCGCTCGCACCGGCCCCTGCAGAGACCTGCTTATCTGCCAGCGGCCGAGGTGCCGGCTCACCTGGGAGCCAATTTGTCTTTAAGGGGGGTGGGGGTGGGTGCGTGTGTGTCCAGATTTTTCATGAACAACCATCGCAATCTGAAAGCATAATCATGCACACACCAGTAAGCCTACCTTTTGTAAAACACCGGCACTCAAAGAAGACTGAATCATAAATGCTACCGAACTATCAAATAATTATCAACACTAGAAGTAGATGAAGAAATAACAAAACCGTAAAGGTGCGACAACTGCATCATGACTTTGATTTAAATGCTCGCTTACAACAGCAAGCGAGCAAAAGGCTAGGTATGTGGACTGAGCCCCAGAAGAAAAGATACCGCTCCTTCTTATTTTTATTTCCTATTTTTAAAGAGACGCTGATTGAGAACATTTTTGAATGTGGGAGGCTAAGTCATTAGAACATAAGCACTTGGATTGCTTTCCTCCTTTAGGGGATTTACTTCATTTTACTTTATCTGACACAAGTCAGAAAGAAATGAGAATACTGTAAGGAGAAGGGAAGTTGAATATTGACACATTATTTTCCGTTAAAATTCTTCTGCTGACTTTGTTAAGCTTTTTCTAAGATCAGAAAACGAGGCTTTACCTAAAAGGAATCTGAGAGACTGGTAGATTTTCCTCACACACTTGTCGCGCTACAGTGTCCTACTGTCTCAAAGCAGAGGATTTTTTCAACCTGTTCCCAAATCTTTCGCGTTCGTTCACAAACTCGTATCTCCGTTCTGTTTATACTCAGATAAAATATTGAGAGTCATTTCCTCGCTTTTTGACTGCACGTTGTGTTCACTTCTTCTGGACGATTTCCTGGTCGCCCTGGAAAGCCGCCTTCGAAAGGTATCGCCTGCCAGAAAGTAAAGGATCGGGTCCACGCAGCTGTTGAGGCTGGCCAGACCCCTCGTCACTTGGTAAGTGGCATAAACCTTATCGTTGAAGGCACACATTTGTGGAGTCTGAAAATCCACCCTGGCTCTTAGATTTAAGGTCTTCATCACGTGGAAGGGAAGGTAAGACACCGCAAAGACCGTCAACACAATAATAACCAGGTAGATCGACTTTCTCCTGAGAGGAGAATTGTCCAAATCTTTGTAAATCAAAGCTTTCACGATTAGCCCATAGCAACCAAGAATCAGTATGAATGGGATGCAGAACATGAGCACGGTGGTGCACATGCTGTAAATGAAGTAACTTCTCAGGTAATCATCGGCTGTTGTGTCGTAGCACGTCGTGGTCTTATTTTTCCTTATCCCCGTTCCCGAGTAGAAGAGTATCGGAGAAATCACGGCCGCCACGATGACCCAGACCAGCGTGCTGATGTACACCGCGTTCTTCTTCTTCAGCCTCCCCAGCGACTTCAAGGGGTGCACGACTCCCGTGTACCTGTGCACGCTTATGCAAGTCAGGAACAAAATACTGCCGTACAGGTTCACGTGGAAGATGAACCTCTGCAGTTTGCACATGATATCTCCGAAGATCCAGTCCGTTTTATTGAAGTAGTAAAAGATGAGGGCGGGCAGAGTCAAGACGTACAAGAAATCGGCCAGCGCCAAGTTGAACATGTAAACGGAGATGCCGCTCCAAGGCCTCATATGGAAGACAAACATCCAGATGGCCACGCTGTTGCCCAAAAACCCAGTGATGAAGACCAGAATGTAGACGGTGGGCAGGTAATAGAACTGGAAGCCGGTTTTGGTCAGGGAACACTTGGCGGTGGCGTTGCCAGCAGGCCAGCCGCTGCTGGACAGCAGGTTGGGTTCAGTTCCATTCAAAGCAGCAGAGAGGAGGACCTCGGTCATGATCCTTCCGCCACACTCACATCGGTCCGAGGCGAAGCAACACAGGCTCTACGGGACCAGCGACGCATCTGGAAAAGAGGAGAGCGCAACGACAGCCTAGCTGGAAGGGGCTGCCCCGCTCCTCTTCAGGGGTTTCCAGGCGGGCGGGCGCGCTGCGCTGAGCCCCCCCCGGCCCCGCGGCGCAGCTCGGTGTGGTGTGGG
>VZSC01013457.1:0-13742 GCA_013398225.1 Steatornis caripensis | reverse complement strand
GGACCTGCCGGGGAAGCCGCCTGCCCGCCGCAGCCGGACCCGTGCAGCCCATGCTGTATAAGCAGCTACATCCCTGCTGCTTCATCGGCAGCCGGCGTCTCAGCACCGCCCTTCTGAGCCTGCCAGTACTGGAAATGGAAATCTCACATACTGGTTTTAACAGTTTGCGCATTCTGACTGCAGTGCTTCAGCTGCGAAAGGTCCAAGCACTTACATGAGTAAAGAACAAGGCATATTTCTGAGCAGCCATACTGCCTCATGCCTTCATACACAGCCAGCAAATTAGCGTCTTCCTGTTTGTATCACCGATCTGTTCTTATTTTGGGCCGCAGCGGTAAACCACGTCGCATTAGCACCTTTTCCTCCATAGCTCCAGCATATGCCTTGTAGCTGAATAGGTTTCTCTCTGGCGGAGCTGAAACTGAATTCATTCCAGCTTTGCCTCTTAATGCACTTTCTACAAAATCTGGGATTTTATACCGCTGATTGCCATTAAACTGAATGTTTTGTTCTGTTAACAGCTGATTTAACTCAAACGGATGATACATCCCTAACGAGAAAAGAAAGCACGCTCGAGAGCAAATGGAAATTCCCAGTCAGCCCAATTACCGCTGAACCATCGCAGTGTGTGGGTGTGCAAAGGGAACGATCTGGACGTAAATCCAGCTGTTTCTACCTGTTGGTTTTCGTTATCAGGAAGACTTAGATGCAGATTTCAGTATTTCAAAGCGTGCTGGTATGAACAACGGGCCCAAACCGGCTGCAGACTGAGAGGCTGGCGGAAAGCACCCCCATAAACCATCGTCGCAGTGCCTGCTCGTCGTGAGGGTAAATATATGTATGCGTATATACACACACGTATATACAGCACAGAGCACAGAGCTCGGAGGGGCAGCTGCCCTCGACTCCCCGCTGCGGGACATCCTACCTGCTGCAAAAATGCCTGCTTCGCATTTTACCGGAGTCGCCTTGTGACCTACCTGTTGGCTTCTGGTGACCTTCATTCCCTTTTCCGCTGGGAAACTCTTCGGGTCAAATAGTGCGTCATCACACCGCGTTTTCTTTCTCCAGTCTCTGCAGTTTCCTGTCTTCCTTTTTCGCTTGTCATGGAAGACGGCATCTCTTCCCAGCACCCCTTATGCAGCGTGCAGACTTTCCACAGCGAGCCTGAAATACCAATTTATTTTATTTTCATATACTACTGCCAGCAGCATTTGAAGTACTACACGTTCAAGCTGGAAGAGGTCCCTCAGCCGGACTTCCAACGGCCACCTGCGCGTCGGTGAGGCCTTAGGAAATTCTGGTGTAAAGGGTTCGAGCAAACACTCATTTATACAAAAAAAGCAAAGTTCATCCTTGTCTATCTAAAAATACTTTAAATACGTAGTAGACAGACTGTTAGCAACGGCTATTTACCCCAGCTTTTGCTTCCTTCCAGCCTTAGTTTCACGTGCTGAAAATGCCCACGTTTGCCCTCGACTCATGAGTAAATCTGTTTGAGAAAGGCGAGGGCGAGCGGGCAGGCACGCGGAAAGTCGCTTGCGTACAATAAGCAATTTCTGCCACCTTCCTGCACCTGCTTGTGGCCCTCAGCAGCTGAGGTGGGAGGCTGAACGCTGGCAAGGGGACGATGTGCAAGACAAAAACATCCGCAACAGTAAAGAAAACCGGGACGGCGTGTAAAACGTCCCACAAGAGGTGCCCGGGATTCCCTTTCCCCGCTTGCGGCGGCCTGATGAGGCGTGTTCCTGGCCTGCGGTCCCGCGCCAGCCCCAGGGATCCTACTGATCAGGGCACGGCAGGAGCCGCTCGGCTGCGGAAGAGGAGTGCGTGTGTTCCCGGGGACATGGGAGGGGGCGCGGGGGGCAGCGGGAGGCACAGGGAGCGAGGGACCCCGGCCCCGGCGCGGCAGCCCTGGGCATGCCACCCACCGCAGCGAGCCTGGCACGGCGCGGGACCTGCTCAGCGCCGCAAGCCTTGGCTGCCTCTGTTCGCCTTTCCTCGGAAAACAAACCTGGGAAATGGCAGTCCAAGAGCTGGTGAGAATGATTAGATGTGTCTGTTGCGGATATGACACGTGCTGCCAGGTGAAAGCAAGTCTCAACTGAGTCCCCAGCCTGCTCATGAAAACAGCGGGCAGAATACGTGCCTGAAGCTCAGCTGGTGCTTCTGCCAAAGCCAGCAAAGTCTCTGCTTCGCCACTGCTTTGCCCTCCGGTGCCTGCCGTCCCCGCACAGCGGAAGTTGCTGTCCTCGTTGCTGTTCTTGGAGACTGTCACCCGGCTATTTAGGGGGTGACAAAATGCTGCTGTGCTACAGGAGATACCCGCGATGCCGGCTGCTGAGGCGCGGGAAGCGGCTCTTCCCCACCCCGGCGCGAGAGGAGCGTGCGCCTGTGTGCATTTTTAATAGCTGAGCTGACATTTTGCTGTCTTGAAAACAAAAGCTGTTCGTGGGCTAATTAAATAGATCTGCACACAGCGGAATGCGAGCCCCGAGGAGCAGCGGAGTCCCAACAGGGTGTGAACTCCGGAAGGCAGAACGACTCAGTATTGTGCATGTGAAACATGATGATTTTACAATCAATAGCGGGTAATGTGGTGAGCGGCTAGCGCGGGAATTCAGAGTGCTCGGTCCCTAGGGCCCTGGGAGGTGTCCGATACCACTGTCACATAGTCCCATGGGGATGAATACTACACGTCTTGTCCCTCTTTGCCTTTACTGATATTACAAACCACCAAGAATAACAAAACTGCGGTTTCGGGGTGCCCTCTGCGTTTCAGAATACGCCAACAGTTCGTGACCAGCACTGCCGCTGTGACGCCCCTGTGATACAACACGGCAATAAATAGAGTTAACGGAGGTGACATTAATCCCGGCAGAGCAACTACACTTCCAGAGTCTAAAGATAACGCAGAATACTGGAAAACTTGTTCTAATTACAGCAGGGAGCATCTTGCCTTCTTCCTATATTGCCATTTTAAATTGAAATTACTATTCTCAGTAGAAAAGATCTTTTGTTCAGCTACCAGCCAAGAAAGGCAATTTCACCGAGAAGGTTTAATAGCGCGTTAATACTCGCATTACACAGTTTCCTCAAATGGCCAAGACGACAAACAGGCAGGAAACAGTGAAGATCGCGTACCAAGGGAGACAAAATGAAGTATTTCAATTAAGTACTTGCTACCTAATGCATCGAGGGAAACGAACGCAGCGCTCCCTGTGAGGTGCTGCAACCGAAGCATCCCGCGTCGGTGTCTCGGTGGGGTACAGGGACAGGCTTTCCTGTTTTCCCTTCCCCGCGTGGCCACCCAGCTGGCTGGCAGGGGAGCCATGGGGGGGGCAGCGCGGCCCCGCAGGTGCCTGGTGCCTCCTTTCAGCCTTGCCTGGCTCCTCTTGCTCCCCCACAGCCTTTTGTACCCCCAGATCCGTGCTGCCACTGCAGCGAAGCTGGGTTTCCCCGAACAGCCGAGCCCTGGGCAGCAGCACCATGTTTCGCCCTCGTGCTGTTTTGAGACATAACTCTGATTTTCACCGGAGCCAGCCTGAAAGTCCATGTCCAGTCGTGTACGTCTGCGTAACGGGTTGGCTGGGGTTTCTTAGTCATATCTCTGTCTTTGCCTCCATTATCCGGACAAAAGCTTGCAGCGGGGAAGGCAGTCGGGTCTTCCCAGCCCAGTGAGGGCTGCGAGGAAGCAGGAGCCGGGTGGAGCGGAGGCAGCCTACGCTCGGACGAGCTGCACGGCACCGCTCGCTCACCGCCCTGCTGCTGCGGGGAGTTTTGGGGTGGTTTCGAGAGCGTTGTTAACTCTGCACTCCGTGTTAGTGATCCCAGCGGTGATCTGGTCCGAGGTGATGGGAATGGGTGTGGGCACCGCATTTCCTCAGAACGGCTCTTCAGAAGCCGGGAGTTTTGCATATGTCCTCACTCCTCACCCCCTGGGCAGGTTTCAGCTCCGTCTTGCCTCCCGTAGGTACATCTGGCTTGCAGGTACGGTTAGGCACCCGTACCGACATCAAGAGTTTGGTAATCTCTGTAGCAGGCATGTTCTTCAGGCTGCAGAGATCGGAGCAAAGCCCTCGTTTTTTTCTGGTCTGGCTGCAGCAAACCCGCGCTCCCTGAGCATCAGCGATGTCTCTTCAAGGGCATCCCTGACCGTGGCCAAGGCAAACGTGCGTTTGCTGGAAAACGCTCTCGCGCTGCTGGGTGGTTGGTGCTGACAGCAACGATTTACCGTTTGCATAAGGAGGTGTCCTGGCAATGACCCCGAGCCGTAGTGATGTGCAGGGACCCCTGGCATGCAGGAGCTGGCCCTGCCTCGCTCCACACCCACAGCCCCTGCCGGGATCGCAGCGCGGGCGTGGGGAGGGATGAATCCCGGGCTCTCACCCAAGGCAGGGACTTGAAAGATGTGGCCCTGCGTCCCCTGGCTCTGCCGGGCCGGCACGGGCTGCTTCCCTGGCCACTTCCAGATGTTCAGAGGGTGCTCAGCAGATGCTCTCAGAGGAATCGGATCTCAGCCACTTCGCACACGGACACGGCGTCGGCCTCCAGCTCTGGCCCCGAGCGCGCACCCGGACCCCAGCTTCATGGCACCTTGCGGGGGGCAATTATTTGAGGGCGCTTCCCAGTGCTCCGCAGGCCGCGGGGAGAGCAGTCCTGCTGCAGGCACAGCGGGAGGCAGCGTCCGGTTCTGCAACGGAGGGAGTCAAGTATCGTTTAGAAAACACCAGCATCACCGGCAAATCACATCAACAGTAAACATAATCGGTTACCGTTCAGCGGTTATTACAAAATACGGTAGTACTGGATTTTCAGTTAAATTTCCCTTTTGATGTTTCTTCATAAACGTGTTTAAATGTAGGCAAAATTGTTTCTTGACATTTTAAGATAGCATTGGGTCAGGTCATCTGTTTGGTTAAAATAAATTTTGTCAGCACTGAAAAGACGGGAAAGCTAAAATCAGACAACGTTTTCAGGTGCTAAACTTTCCGACTGCGTATGAAACACTGCAAGAAGACTTTAAAACTGATCTGAAACAGTTTTTTAAAAGCTAAGATTAAGAAAAGAGAGAACGGCAATGTAATAACAGGTGAAAGCCTGGCACGTTGCCTGTCTACGGACTGGAGGTAGCAACGACCACAATTTTGAAGTTGTGGAGGTGACCTCTTGCTGCTGTTAGCAAAACCACTTACGGGAGCCCTTCTGAGCTTTTGTCCTTCTGCTTTTCTGCATTCTGTACCCACATTTTATTTCCAAATCAGTTCGACACGAGTTCATCCAGATAAACGGAGGAACATGCGGTATTCCCACGCACGGTATTATATTTCCTGCAGAAATCTCACCCTATGCTATTATCCTGATGGAGCTGAAGGGGGTGACTCATCGTTTTCCATGCAGCGGCATCTCGCCGGCTGTGGCGCGGAGCACCCGACGGCCTCCCCGGGCGCCGGTGCCGGAGGGGCACGCCATCCCCGCCGGGCCCCGCAGGAGCTGCTGGTTTGCTGCACTGGAGGGCTCGGGCCGGTGCTGCCGGTGCACGTGGCCCAGGGATGGGCCGTGCCCAAGGGTGAGCACTGTCCCTGCAGCCAGCAGCGGTGCTGGGCTTGTCTGAACGCTCACCTGCGTCTCCAGGCTGGGCTGCTGAGGGAGCTGTAGCAGCTGCCCTGCTCGGAACGCAACTGATGTCAGTTAGCACGTGGCTTCTGGGTTCTGTTGGATTGTTATTTCCACACGGATAAAACCAAACATCCTTGCACCCTTTTGCTTTGCTGTACAGCAGCAGTTACGTGCTAACGCATTCAAACACGGAAATACTGAGTACCTCACCCTAGAACTGCATTCCCAAAGGCTGTTAGCGTAACGACGTATTCGCCAGATCCCTGCTAACCGCCCCGGCGCTGTTTAACTGTGGCCCGTGTTCACGTCTGGCTGTATTTCAGCTGTTTGTGGATTTGAGGGTCCAAAGCTACCAGTAATACCAGTCAATGGTTGTCCTAGTGGATCCTGAGGATCTACTTCGGCGCTGGTTTTACAGCAAGAACGAGGGGCAGTCCTTGCCCAGGCCTCGCTGTTGGTGGCGAAACCCAAGCGGCCCTGGGCAGTGGTGGTGTCTGCCCGTGGCACAGCTCTGCCTGCCCGCGGCACGGCCCTGCCCGCCTGGGCGGTGGTGACGCCTCGCTGCCCGCAGCACCAGCCCTGCCTGCCCCTTCCTCCCACCACTTCGCCTTTTTGCAAACTGCCCTCCCTCCTCGCTTTCCTGCCCGAAGGGTTTAGTTTGGGGAAGGAAGGGCCTCTGAAACACCAGTCACGGAAACGGAAAGTAAATGATGCAGTTTTGTGCCGCCGCATACCGAATCCTGGATTTTCAGCTGTCCTGATGCCAATACTCTGTTTTATTTTATTTCGGGAATGTCCGAGAATGCGGTAATGACAAAGAAGTGACAGGAGTTCAAACTAAGTCTTAGAAGCCCCATTTTTGTTTGGACTCTCTTCCGAGGGGTTTGGAGCTGATCAGGGCAGGAGCACCCTTTCCGGATCTCTGCGCTGATGCCTCCGCGACCAGACCCTTTCATTGCTCCTCCAGCCATCGTTCCCTTTCTTATTATCCTGCAGCTCCTTCTCTCTCGCAGCCCTCTGCCCTCCTTCCTCCCAGAGCTCTTCCTCCCGGGAGCCGCCGCGTGGGTCGCAGTCATTACCGGGATGCTCTTGGCTGGCTTCTGCCCTGAAACCGAGCGTGTTGGACGTTTTCCTGGCCGTGCCTCAGAGTGCCCGCGCACCTCTCAGCTCTCTGTAACCCTGTGAAACCTCAGCATGTGTTTGACAGCTTAAGGTAAAATTCGGCAGCTCCTATCGACAATTAGGAAGGAGGTGATGCTGAGGAATAAACAAAGATACGCCAGTACCCGAGATAAAAATGCTGAATGAAAAGCTGATCATGTAATACAAAGAAATGCCAGCTCAGCTCTTACGGGAAACAAATAACCTGGCAATCATTGCTAAGGCCATTTCTAATTTCATATGCAGTTGCTGAAGCAACAGCTTCAGTTTCAGCTGCAAAAGCTGAAGCACTGAGTCCTGGTCGGAAGCGGCACCGCTGCAGGGGCTCTTCCGTCCCCAAGTGCCCACCTCCCTTATTTAAATTCCAAATGCAGATAGACTCACCTGGGTTGTANGCTCCTCCAGCCATCGTTCCCTTTCTTATTATCCTGCAGCTCCTTCTCTCTCGCAGCCCTCTGCCCTCCTTCCTCCCAGAGCTCTTCCTCCCGGGAGCCGCCGCGTGGGTCGCAGTCATTACCGGGATGCTCTTGGCTGGCTTCTGCCCTGAAACCGAGCGTGTTGGACGTTTTCCTGGCCGTGCCTCAGAGTGCCCGCGCACCTCTCAGCTCTCTGTAACCCTGTGAAACCTCAGCATGTGTTTGACAGCTTAAGGTAAAATTCGGCAGCTCCTATCGACAATTAGGAAGGAGGTGATGCTGAGGAATAAACAAAGATACGCCAGTACCCGAGATAAAAATGCTGAATGAAAAGCTGATCATGTAATACAAAGAAATGCCAGCTCAGCTCTTACGGGAAACAAATAACCTGGCAATCATTGCTAAGGCCATTTCTAATTTCATATGCAGTTGCTGAAGCAACAGCTTCAGTTTCAGCTGCAAAAGCTGAAGCACTGAGTCCTGGTCGGAAGCGGCACCGCTGCAGGGGCTCTTCCGTCCCCAAGTGCCCACCTCCCTTATTTAAATTCCAAATGCAGATAGACTCACCTGGTTTGTAACTGAGTCATTCTAAAAAAAAAATATGATAGGCACCTTGACTACAGAAAAAACCATAAAAGGCATAGATATAAACCTACTGGGAAATGTTGTAAAGCAAAGTTAGCGCACGCTCCGAGTGACGTGTGTATGCGGACACGAGACAGACACGCTGTCACGGAGCCGGCCGCGGGCAGCGTCAGTGGGAAGTCCCGGCTAAACCAGACCGCTTTCCCCCAGGAAACCGAGTGCCAGTGTCAGACCAGCTGATGAACGTTCAGCCAACTGGGTACGGTGCCACTGCAGACTGCGGCGTTGCGGGTTAGCTGTGACTGCTGTCCCTGCAAATGGCTCATCCCATCGGAACCCCCCATGTTAAGCAAGTCGCCCTGGGATCAGGTCTCGCATTCTCTCTGATTTATTTGAGGTTCCATTCTAACACGTCACCTTTATGATTTTGTACCACGCACTGTGTCCAGCCGTTTTCCACATCAATTCCTTCCAACGCCCCCCGGCGGGTACCGAGCGATGCCTCCGCTGCCCGGCTGCCGTTGACCCTTTCCCAGACAAACCCCACAGAGATAATCCAAACCACGAACGCTCCCCTGAAATGCTTCAGGTTGAACCAAACAGACCTTCCTTCCCCTCAGGTGAATTATACGCTCTTGCAGTATTTGGCTTTTTTTTTTTGCCTGGAAATCAAACCGGCTCACCCTGGGCGTGCTGCACCCACTGACAGCTGGCAGCGCCCGTGGGGCCGTGGCTGCCCACTACGGCAGCGGGACCCTCCGCTCCCCGCACCCAGGCGAGGCCCGTGGCTGCTGCCCGCTGCGAGCACATCTCTTCCTCCTGCCTTTCAGCCTCCTTGCACCACACTACTGCTTTCCATCCCCTTAATGACTGTTTATTGAGCTCTTAAGGGATTAACCATTGGCTTTTAAAATTGGAGCTTCAGGAGTCTAATCTAAAGATGTACTGGGGAAAAAAAATAATCACTGGGTAGATAACGTCTTTTATAATCTCTAGAATTCATCTAAAAGAACCCACTGTTACGGAAAAGTACCTCTGTTAATGTTCAAACGTGAGCGGGCATGGTTGTTGTACGAACCTTTTACAGCTATTAATGATCGATTTTAACGTCTCGTAGTTAATGGGCGGGCAAGATCAGCACTGACTTAAAACTGTAACAAACTTGTGTGTGGGAAGGCAAGAAAAATCCTCTGTGAGCTTCTATTTGCCACTTTGATTTCTAACATAAGTAAAATCAAGAGCAACAGTAAACGGGGGCAGGTCGAAAAGCTGCACTCTCCGAGCTGCAGAGACGTCTCAGATAAGGATCGGTACCAACACACACTGCTGTTTCGCACGGCGTTTCTTAGGAGGAGCCTGTCCTTCACGCACAGGACCAGCACCATCGCATCAGCTTGCTGGGAAGCGCCGGTGTCGCAGCCGCAGCGGATCCCGTGTAACGGGTCTCGTGTAATCCCGCATAATCAACTGTCACTTTGCAATAACGGTTCCTTGAAAGTTCCTTTAAGAGTTCCTTAAGTATTCCTTTCGTAAAGTACTGAGGTAGCCAGCGCGACATTCAGCCAACGGCCTAAATCTAATCCGCTCCTGGAATTGCCCCAACACAGAATTTGCTGCTCTGCGTCTGACAGCAAACCAGGTAACTCGCGTCGCTGCAGAGCCCCGACCCGGAGGAGCCTTCCGTGGAACCCCGCTCACCTCCCGCAGCGTTTAGCTCATTCTTCAGCTCACGAAACAGAGCTCCGTTTTAAGATGTAGCTCATCAAATGCTTTTCAGTCGTTCTCGCGACGTCTGCCGTTTGTGTTCTGGTATTCCGTCTGCACCGATAGTTACTTTACTGTAACCCGCTTTAGCTTCTCCCTGCACTCGCCGCGAGAGAGGGAAACAAAGGCAGCTGCGGCTCCGTGGGGTCGGCCCAGCGCCCTGCCCGGGAGCCTGACCCGCACCCTCTCCCTCCCGCTGCCCGCTCAGGCCGTTTCTGCTCCTCGGAGTCATCGCCCCTCAGCCCGTGCCCCCGCTAGGGAAAGGGCAGCGATGGGCTTTACCGGCGGCTTGCAGAGCCTCGCTGCCTTGGCGCCGGCACGCCAAACCGCCCAGAGCTGCCTACCTGCTCCTTTCTGCGCGCCTGACTCGTAAGAAGCGGCATCACCACACATAATAATAAATTGTCCAAATCTTGATTTGACACAGTTGTAAACGTTAAGAAAAGGGAAGGTTCCCTACGACTCCACACGGTTTTACGGGAAACAGCTGAGATGTGGACGTGAGCTGTAAATACAAATTTCTCCAGACTTGGCGTGCCTTCTACGTGCTATCCCATTACTACCGCACTACCACAGAGCGACTTACTGAAATCCCCGCTTCTGGAAGAGGAAACACCAGTGAGAAACGTCTGGCGGTCATTCCCTTCCTATGAGAGAGCTTGGGTGTTGCCGCTGGCTGGTTTTCCCCTTATCTCTACACGAGGAGGGGCGAGGGGACAAAGAGGGGAACAAATCCTTCAGCCCGAGTCACCGAGAAAGAAAGAATGACGGTAGGAGGCAGAGGTCCACTGACTAAAACAGCGGCGTTTGTAGATTTGCGTAGTCCTGGCGCAACCAAGCAGTGGTTGATCCTACAAAACGTCCCCGAGCCACGTCCAGGCGCAGCTCTGCCCAGCCGTCACCCTGCACCCGCGTTTTCCCTTGGCGGGCTGCTTCCTCCATGCCCAACAGCTTGGCTGCAGACTGGAAACAGAGGGGTTTTTGCCCTGACCGCCCCAGAGATGCTGGTGGGCTGCCTCGCCCCAGCCCCGTCCCCAGGGACCGCAGACACCCCACAGCGCGGGGCTCGCCGGGGTGCCGGCGCTGGCTGCCGAGAGGGGTGGGCACAGCCACGGACGAGCTCGTTCGCGGCTCGGTCTGATTTTGGCAGACACTTTAACTGGATGCTGAGTATGAGGTTGCTCCTGAGGAAAGGGGAGCAGGACTTTTTGTCTCCCGCTGCGTTTTTGCTGTGCCTGGCAGGAAGGCGCCCTCCATGCTGTCTTAACGGCAATAAATCCCTCCTGGTACAGGCGCTAACGAGGCTTCATCTGTTCGGGTAAGGAGGCTGCCGCAGGAACCCTGCCAAATCCCCTCGATCCCGGCTGCAGCAGAGAAAATAGCAGCCAGGGCAAAGGCTTAGTAATTCTGTAAAGTAACGAGAGAAGAGAGCTCATCCTGCCAGGCTTACCAGCCTGATAATGGGATTGAATCTCCAAAGTCATAATTTAGTGGTTAAGCGAACAGGACTACTACGCAGACTGATGGGTTTAAATATGGGACCCGTTCCTAGAAAAAAGTCACGGAGGAGGTGTCGGTCAGGCTGCTCCAGACCCAGCGCGGTTTGCAGGGGCCTCCAGCACCAACAGCCCCGACGCCCTTGGCCCTGAGGCTGCCCCGGTACTTGGCGAGGGTGCGGACGGGGGTCACACGCCGACCCCCCCGCGGTGACGGGATGCCCCTGCAGACACGTCTCGCGGCTGTGGCCTTCCGCTGCACGAGGAACATCCCGAGCGCTTTGCCTTCGGGCCCGGCCAGCCCCGCGAGCTGCGCAGAGCCTGCTGAGCAGCAAGCGGCTGCAACGGCATCGGCGTTCCTGCCCGGCACATTAGTCCGGGCTAAGCAGCCTGACAAGAAGGACTGGCTCGCTGGGCGGTGAGCCGCCTCCCTCGCAGCCGGCACACGCCTTGGGACGCCGCGCTGATGCCAAAGCCGGCTGCAGGGAAGAGGCCTTGCAGCGGGGAGATGCGGCGGTTCTGGTGGCACTGCTGGGCTGGGCCTCGCCTGGGGCAGAGGCAGCTGCTGCCGCCCCAGCAGCCGCGGGACCCGGGGATGAATCAGTGCCTGCCCTGCTCCCCACGGGCCCGCGCGAGGCGGGGGCAGTTTGGTGAGTCACCGCGTCCCCGCAGCACCAGGGCTGCACAGCCGGCTCCTCGCCGGGAGCGTGGCCTGGCACCGCCGCGGCACCGCGTGTGCGGGGCTTCTCCCAGGGACGTTGTCCCGCCCCGGAGTAACAAGTCCCTGCAAAGAGACTCGGAATTTCTTTGACGGAATGCAGTTCCCCTTAAATAACATCTTCAGCTTACGCTGGCGGGGGCCGTGAGTTCGTGCGGGGTTTGCAGCCCAGAAGCGCTGGCAGGCGTCTCTGAGACCTTGCACCGTGGGGCTGGGCTCAGGAGGGTTTCTCGCCATAAAGGAGACCTCCTGAGCGACTGCCACAGGACCCACCACGTCCCGCTGTTCTAGCGAACACAGGCGGGACCCGAAGCGCGAGGTGACGCTGTGCAGCAGCGGGAGGGCATGCCCGCTTCCCTGCCCTGCCCAGCACCATGCGCCGCTCCCAGCCGGCGCTCTCACACAGCGCTGCTGGGCCTTGCGCGCGNGCCACAGGACCCACCACGTCCCGCTGTTCTAGCGAACACAGGCGGGACCCGAAGCGCGAGGTGACGCTGTGCATCAGCGGGAGGGCATGCCCGCTTCCCTGCCCTGCCCAGCACCACGCGCCGCTCCCAGCCGGCACTCTCACACAGCGCTGCTGGGCCTCGTGCGCAACAGCCCAGCAAAACCAAGGCAGTTCAGCACCTGGCAGGGACGACCTGTCACCCTGCTCGCAGTGGCAGCGTGCCCCGGCACGCACCGGCACAGGGCGTTTGCTCAGCGGAGCAGCAGTTTGTGCAGCTGCGAGGGCTCCCCAGCCCTTCCCCAAACTCTCCAAATGAATAAACCCAAGCCTGGGATGGCAGAGTTCAGCCGTAAATCAATCTGCAATCGCGCTGGGCGGAAGTAGGTCGCTGCTTACGGGGAGCAGCCCCGCAGCTCTCGGCGTGCTCCCCAAAATGCCGCCCTGCAGGGGCCCCTGAACCAGACGGCAGCGTGGGATAAACCCGCCGGCGTGCAGTCACGGAAAAGGAGAGATGCTGCGTCTGTGCTGGGGCTGCTGCCTGGTTGGGCTCTTAAAATACCTGACCCAGACATTTCCCCTCCCCTGGGTGCTGCTGTGGCGCGGCAGACGAGCGGCAGAGTGTGCTGGCGTGCCCGAACCCCCCGGCGCGTCCGGCTGGCGGGAGCCCCCGTTAGGGCTGCGGACGGGGTTTGTCAGGAGCGCGGCAGCTCGCGCCTGCGAGCAGGCTGAAGGGCTTCTCAGGGAGACGCCCCGCGCGCTGGGGCAAGAGCAAACTTGGCAGCACCTACGTGACGAGGGTCTGTGGGCCCCGGGACGGGCGCAAGGGGACAGCGGGCGCTGACGGTGCTCCTCAGCAGAAAGCGGATAAATTACAGCGGTGGCAGAAAGATGCCGCTGCTCCGGGAGGCTGAGGCAGTTTAAACTTCAGTACTCGATGAGGTACGACGTGTGAAGGCCCGCCGTGTTAACCAGCGAGTACTAAATAAGGACGGTGGCACTGCCAGCTCCGAGTGCAGGGTCCGCGCGGGCAGGGTACCCATCGGGGCACCAACCGGTGCCACTGCTCCCTTCGCCCCTCCGTTCCCACGCATCGGCCCCACGCGCAGGCCCCCGCCAAAGGAGCTGGTCTGTGAGACACGGATACCAAACCACCCCAATTTTGAAAATATTTTTCTCTTCCACGAGAAAACAGCATATGCCGTAAACACCGATGAGGAGATGGGGGGCACGAGGAAAAAGGGCAGCTACGGAGCCTCCCTTCAGGTCTCCCCGGGGGCACGTAGGAAGCATAGAAGCGACTCCGTACAACTCTGGCGCAGGCAGCGTTTTGGTGCCGAGCCCTGCCGAGCTGGGGGCCGGGGGCCAGGCTGCGCACGCTGCTTAAAGACGGCGGGACCCTCCCGCGGGTGCTTTTCCAGCTGGCATCCGCAATAACTGGCTGCTTTATCCGAACGGCCACTCGAGGGGAGCGCTGCCGCCCCCCCATCCCCATGCACCCTCCCGACACCCACGTCCCCATACACACCCTCGCACCC
>VZSC01013456.1:260738-295693 GCA_013398225.1 Steatornis caripensis | reverse complement strand
AATACTAAGGTCTAACTCTGGTGGATGATGTCGCGTCGAAGTCAGTGGGAGTCTGTGCAGACNGCCAAAAGACTACCTAAACAACAAGTTAATGGCTTTGGAAGCAGTGACATCTGACATATGAAATACATGAATATTGATTGAATGTTGATGAAACATAATGTTCCTAAATAGGAATACTAAGGTCTAACTCTGGTGGATGATGTCGCGTCGAAGTCAGTGGGAGTCTGTGCAGACCTTCCCCCCTAGGTCAAGACAGAATGCTTTGAGCTGTTCGTATTTTCCTCCCGGCCTCTGCATTATGGAATCGCTTCGGTTTGGATGCGTGCATTCAGTTTAACATAAATGCTTTAGGAGCATTTGAATTAGCTTTGTGATGTACCCCAGCTTCTGCGAAGTGGACCAGCCAAGGGTCTTTNCCTTCCCCCCTAGGTCAAGACAGAATGCTTTGAGCTGTTCGTATTTTCCTCCCGGCCTCTGCATTATGGAATCGCTTCGGTTTGGATGCGTGCATTCAGTTTAACATAAATGCTTTAGGAGCATTTGAATTAGCTTTGTGATGTACCCCAGCTTCTGTGAAGTGGACCAGCCAAGGGTCTTTCTAATGATCATGACTGATCAGAAGCACATTGCTTCAGCTGGTCAGGAAAAGAAAACTATTCCAGCAATGCTGTACGCCCACCGCGAGCTAGAGACAATGGTCTGCTGGCATGTTTCATTGCAAAATGGATGCGTATGTATTTGTGGTTTCAGTATTATCCGGCTTTCTGTCTTTTATGGAGGGTTTTCCTAATATGTTGTGTTTCCTTTTCCAGTATCTCATTACTGTGTGTCCTTACTCTGAGAAATTTGGTAGATTTTCCCTAAGACTGAAAACTGTCTTGGTTTTCGTGCTGCTTTCGTCACGACTGCTCTGTGTACACTGCAAGTCCATCTTTCAGAAACATGTCACTCCTCTTTAGCCAAGGGCTCTGCCTGATGAGGCGTGCCTGTGAGGCTAGATTTAATGAATCCCATTAGCTTGCAATGTTGTTCTATTGCTGCATGAAACATGTAACTCTGTAAGAAGACTGCATAGATGTGGAAGGCCAGTCCCTTAGTTAGCCAGCTGCTCTCAGCACGCACTGCCTAGAACTGCTTCATGTGCACAAAGCACCTGGTCAATGTTTTCAAACTCCAGATGTTTGCGAGCCTGCACTGACAGAACAGTGACTTGTTTGGCTTGCTGCAGTTTGTGATAGTATCCTGCAGGCACAGATAGGACGCAGCTGATTTCCATCCACAAGGCACATCTCCTGCCACTATGTTATGTTGTGAGTAGGGTAGCTGGTAACACGTAATAGTGCATGTCCTCATACTCTGAGGATATAACGTATGTCCTAGACTTCTTGTTTAAAGGTAGCTGTGATGTAGGCTGTATAATCTTCCAATCCCTTCTCAGAGTGTAGATAGATGTGCTGCATTCTAGTGCTTTTCACATGAATAACAGCGGTAAATCTTTCCCCCTCATGCTCCTGTTTTTCCCAGAAACGTGAAATGCTGCAGAATGGCATCACAGTAATACTGTGCATTTCTCAATACAGTCAAACTAACAGATGCAGCTTTATAAAACAAAACTTTTGACCGACACAAAGCCACATGCTCTGCTGTGTTACGTGATTGTTTCTCTGTCAGAGGCGAACTTCCCACCTTTAAGACAATGTATGCTTCACTCAGTTCTCTCTGTAATCAAACTCCAATAAGGAAAGCTATCTGAGTGAATCCCTCGGTGCAGTATTTTCTTTCACTTTTCCCCTAGGCTCTGATGTAGTTAATGGAAATGAAAAATAGGCATGGGCATCCTGCTTGTGTGAGACAGCTTGCACGTGTAAGAAGGTTCAACAGTACAAGCTCTACCACTTAAGGTCAGCGTTAACTCTAAGCAGCACGTGTAAGTCCTGGGGTTAGATCCTCATGTTGTGTAAATCTCAGCTGGAGTCAACGGTTGTATTGATTTTACACCAGATGAAGATCCAGCCTCTTACGTCACTTCAGCCTGCCTGTGCCTGGAGCTCTGCCAGCGCAAATGCAGATGGCTTGCAGATCTTGGGATCTGAGGATGGCAGCGAGTTCCCAGCCGGGTTTGGTGGGGTGTTGCTGTCAGCTTCAGAAATCTGCAATGCAGGTCTGGCACTGGAATGGTGCCCTCTGCCTCTTTAGATGGTGATTTTGCAATAGCAATGCTGAGCCTCAGTTTTGGGGTTTTTTTAAAAATATATATATATATAAACGCACACACAGAGCTGGTAGATCTCTGTCCTAATGTGGTTATAAGCAGGCAGCATGGTAAGACTGGCTGCACTCTTACCATACAGCAAATCCTTGCTTAATAAATCCCCACTCTCTTTTGGGGACTGGTCCTCCAAACAGGTGATCCAGTTCTCAATTGCTCATGTAATTTCCAAGGGAAGGAAAGTCCAGGAAAGCTTAAAATTTGCCAGGAAGTGCCAGACGTTCAGACTTAAGCCCTGCAGTTCCACACAGCTAAAAGCAATTCTCCTTTCCCAAAGCTGTTGCAGAAGAAGCCTTAATTTGTGCTAAGGGATCCACTCACCAGCTGTTGTCTGGCAAACCCAACAGCATGGGTTCAACCCAACCTGCACTGGAGATCCACAGCAGCAAGCTTTGCTTTGGGCCAAGGATTTGGAGTGAGCAGAGCTCTAGCAGCTATTTCTGTCTCTTGTCCTTCTCTGAGCTGAAGAGAAACTGCAGTGTGCGCAGTTTGTGCTCGTAGAAGGGAAAACACAGCCCCTTTTGCGATCCTCTTAGAAATGTCAGCTCTTACCTTCTCCATGATCCTGTCAATCTGGCGATTCTGTGTGTCGATCTCGTTGCCCATGTCCAGGGCCATGTGACGTAAGTTGCCAATGATGCCGCTGACCTGCTCGAGGTTCTCATCCATTTCATTTTCCCGGGCATCGTTTGTTACCCTAGGAGCAAAAAAACCAATTATCTGAAGCAAAGACAGAGGAGGTTCCTGCTGAAACTCTGATTCACCCGAAACCTCCCCTGCATCCTCCTTCGCTTGTCACCTGAGGAGCATGCTGCTGTGCTCAGCTTTCAGGAAAAGGGATTAATAAGTAGCTAGCCTGAAAAACATTACACGCTGTTCTTTTGGATGTTGGGCTTAATTGTCTGGGTTCATCCCTGCTCTGTTTCTACTGNTGTCAGCTCTTACCTTCTCCATGATCCTGTCAATCTGGCGATTCTGTGTGTCGATCTCATTGCCCATGTCCAGGGCCATGTGACGTAAGTTGCCAATGATGCCGCTGACCTGCTCGAGGTTCTCATCCATTTCATTTTCCCGGGCATCGTTTGTTACCCTAGGAGCAAAAAAACCAATTATCTGAAGCAAAGACAGAGGAGGTTCCTGCTGAAACTCTGATTCACCCGAAACCTCCCCTGCATCCTCCTTCGCTTGTCACCTGAGGAGCATGCTGCTGTGCTCAGCTTTCAGGAAAAGGGATTAATAAGTAGCTAGCCTGAAAAACATTACACGCTGTTCTTTTGGATGTTGGGCTTAATTGTCTGGGTTCATCCCTGCTGTGTTTCTACTGCTTATGTCCGCGGCTCCTGGAAGTGCTGCTGCCTGAGCCTGTCTGTACCCCATACTGCCCCTGTCTGCTAGTGATGGTTCTTCTCAAACGCAGCATGGAAGGGTGCTCCATTTGGACCTGCGTGCGCTGAGAGTATGTGGGGAAATGCTGGAGGGTGGTGGAATTGAAGCTATACCAGCTCCCCGCCTTGAATTACACATAGCTAATGGATACTGTCGAGTCCTCATACGCTCGGTGCTCACTGAAATATTGGGGAAGAGCTGCTTCAGCTGTGAAAATCCTGACTTATCCTATTTAATTAAATATATTTCTGGTAAATGACAGAAGCAGCTCCTTTCAGATTTATGGGCTTTACTAGAGTCTTTTGTCTCTCGTCCCTAGCACCGTCTTTTTCAGTTGCTTGGTTTTCAGAAGAAAAAACATGTGCTTGAGCCAAGGCCCAGCTCAGCTGTCCGGTGACTGGAGAGGCATGTGGAGACCGGCACTTGGGAAAAGCCATGTCCGTGGGTCCCACTCAGAAATCACTCCTTTGAGCCTCTTGTGCAATTTGTGTTTGTGTAGGTGCCAGAAGGGCGCTACAGGCTATTTACAGAGCGATTATGGTGTAGTGTAACTTTCTTCACTGCTATTCTGTTATCATGCCCCAGGCTTCATTTTGGTGGGGCTGCCATCCAGAAATTTAAAAAAAAAAAAGTGAATGGCAGACCTAGCAAACTTAAATGGCAACTCCATCCCACGCNGGCGCTACAGGCTATTTACAGAGCGATTATGGTGTAGTGTAACTTTCTTCACTGCTATTCTGTTATCATGCCCCAGGCTTCATTTTGGTGGGGCTGCCATCCAGAAATATAAAAAAAAAAAGTGAATGGCAGACTAGCAAACTTAAATGGCAACTCCATCCCACGTTCCAGATAGAAACAACACTATCATGCAATCACACTGATTTCCCTTTATCACAGCAGCCAAAAAAATAAGTGGATAATAGTTTTTGGAAAGATAATTACTTATTAATCCAGTGTCCATAATCTTCAGAGATCCAAGCTTCGCCTACTTGTATGCCTTTATCCATTCAGCTGATAGCATTGTCATCTAAATACATGCTCTGTAAGCACTGTAATCAGTATGTGCTTATTGCTGGATCCCTATGTATTGCTGAAAGTTTGCGGTTTGGTTGCCATTAGTATAGCTGTGTGTTTCAAACTGGCTTTCATCTGAGTGCATGGGGGTTCCACTAGAGCATCAATGTTTCTCCATGGTTGTGGCTGTACAGCAGCTGAGGAACGGGGCATCGTTCCGCAATCAATGAGGCTTTCTGGATAGACACAAGCAGGGAAGCAGTGTACCTCTAGTTAAAAGTGTGTTTTGAATTCTGTTCTTGGCTCAGTGCTTTGGCAGGGAGCCTGAAGTTTTTTTCTTTTTGAAAAGAAAGGAAGGGGTCCTGGATGCTTTGGCACACCTTCGGGCAAGGATGGATAATGAGCACTACATATCTTGAGACAGAATAATAATGAACTAGTATTTATCTGACACTTCATTTTTGAGGCTATCAATGAGACCCATAATAAGGCCCCTAGTAAAAGTGCGTTGTTCGTGCCAGGGAGCTGGAGTGCAGAGGACAGAGCTGACTACCCGTGACAGTCTGCAACCTCGCATTGCTGCTGTGAAGGAAATAAATAGATATTACTTATATTTTATTATTGCCCAAATCTGGGCAGTCTCAAGGAGGAAGGTTTAGGGCCACGTTTTCAAGCATCTCCTGGTTCTCAGAGCTAAGACCCTTGCTTCCAGGATTTCTAGGAACATAACCATCCTTTGCAGTAGCTCAGGCAAGCACCCGCAGGTCCAGGGGAAGTGAATAGATGCAGTAAGCCTTTAGTACTTGTCTTAATCGCCGTCAACCTAAATCTGAGCACCCACCGCTCAGTGGAAAACACCGGTTCCATCGCATTACCCAGCACCACTGAAGGAGTTAATGAGCATTGCAGAACTCATGACCATATGGAAGAAATCTAAATATATCAGTGACGAGGAGAATAGAGAGAAAACAGTGGATAAAAAGGCTCACCTGCGGATAAAGCCACCACTGATGGCCATCTGCTCCCGTTCATCTACGACACGTGCAGGCTGGCTGGCTACAACACCATCCTGATTATTGCCCCAGGCTTTTTTGTAAGCATCACTTGATTTAAGCCTATGCAAAAAAGATTATGAGTAACAAAGCATCAAGTGGGCAAGGACAAACGCAAAACTCTTTACTTCTCCAAGCTAAAAGCTGAGTCAAGCAAATGAGTTTTCAGATAGAGGGTCATTGATTGTATACCGATATATCATAACCCTGAATAAAAGGAGGTCTTTGGTTTCTTGGGGGTTTTTTTGTTTGTTTTTTGGGGGTTTTTTTTGTTGTTTGTTTTTTTTTTTTTTTTACTTTACTGCCACAACAACTGTGATGGTCAGAGGTTTTGTTTCCAATAGGGTGAATTGCAATTGTCAAGTCTACAACACTGCACACAGGTTTTTGGATGTTGACTTAGTTTCCAGAAAGAAGAGAAGGAAAAAACAGAAAAAGAAACAGAAGAGAAGAAATACAGGTAAGTAGAAAACATTGTTTCATTTCAGTGACACATGCGTCTTGACATCAAACACAGAGAACGTACTGGCAGACAGACATAAAAACGGAACTGCCAAGTATAGTGTGTACATCACATCACAGCAACACACCCTCTTAGAGAAAAACGGAGTTGGCTCGATTTTAACATTTCACCATGCAGATATTTTGTAACATGCATGTGGCGTAATAGGCATTTAAAGCCAGTGACCTTTCCCAAGGTGATTCGGGGATGATTTTATCATAAAATTCATAGGGTTTGTTAGATTTTTCAAATAATATATCGGTACTTGAAAATAGTAATCATACATCGACAGTTGATGTACAAACCTTTGTCCACAGAGACAAAAAGTAAAATAGGCAGAAGTGAAATGAGTGCAGGAGAAAAGAAAAGATACGAGCAATCTAGCATCAGAAAGGGAAATTTTTCTACATTTTTCTTCATGCACCAGCTACAGGCATGAATAAGAAGTGAAGCATTCTCACTAAGCACAGTTGCCCCAATAGTTCATCATACTCTTAATGCATCAGCGATAACAGCCTTCACAATAAGCAAGACACAGGCAAAAATGGATCATCACTTCCTTCAGGAGCTTTAAACCACAGGACTTTAAAATAGCCTAGCAACTTGCTATGTTTGTTGTTTATCGCAGTTACATCAGCTTTCAGAGAGCCATTTTTGACTGAGCTGCCGTGGACAGAAAATTAAAATCCAGGCATACCTTCAGTGGCGGTTACCATGTGCAGCGTATTTAGGGTTGCTGTCCTTGGGGTCATCAGATGAGACTGATCACTTTAACAGAAGAGTGTGAGTGTTTGCGGTCTGTAGGTGTAAGTTCTTGATTTTATTCTGGAAATTGAGCAGTTTCCAACAAAGCTGTTGGCAGCTGCAAATCTCCGTAGTTTTCCTGTTCTTCGGTCAGCTCCAATCACTCATATAAACAACCCTGTGGCTTGGATTTTGGGGAAGAAACTGAACGTGCTTCTGGGGGATTTGGGAAAGGACACAACAAACCCATCTCTGGTGCTGTGTTCTCTCCATGCGCCCTGAAGCAGCTCAGCTTCTATTGAGCCTGAAGATGCGTTGCATGCTCCAGTACAGAATTAAAATGTAGATGAAAAGAGAATGTTTCCTACTCATCTGTTTTGTCGCTTATTTCCTATTAAAGTTTGTAAAGACTTAAAAGGATGATGGTTGGCTTGTTTGTTCTTAGTTCTCTGAAACCATACATCAGTTTTGGTGTTTCTAGAAATGAGTGAAAGTAATTCTCTTGCTGCACATACACTTACAGGGTTTTGCCTGTTCTTTAGACCTGTGCAACTTTGAGAATGAGACGGTGTCTGTGTTTGAGGTGAATGATTTTATACACTCAGGACTTGATCTCTGTTTTCTTGTGGACTTCCCATTAAATTCAACAGATAGAGTCTGGGTCTGCTCACAGTCAATAGCGGTTGTCCTTTTGAATGCAGTCTGGTCAAAGTTTCACGCCATGGGCGTTTTGGGTCTCCTAAGAATGTAGGATCAAGCCATATATTTTGGTAAGGCTCACGGAGCTGCATTTACAAGAGCAGAGTGTGATTATGTGTGAAATGGTTTATCTTTTGAAATGTATGCCATTAGTTTACCGCCAGCCAGCAGAGCATTAGGGGATCATGTCAATACTGATGCCCAGAATTGTATGGATTTCTCTCCCTCCTACACTCCGCTTCTCAGAATATCATTTTATTCATCCCAGTTGAGTCCTGGCGTGATGATTCAAGGAACAGTCTCTAAAAGCATTGTTTATCCATACTCTGTTTCTAAACACATTAGCTGATTAGCAATGCTTGTTTATGAAATCGGGCTGCAGACTGCAAAGGTCAGAATACTGCCTTAAAGCAGGGAAGAGAGACCTTTAAAAATGAATGTCTCCCACACCAAATGCGTGCAGTATCTTCCTATTCTTGCATTTATTGATTTCATGATACTGCAATCATAGTGAAGTGGTAAATGTTTTAAGGTGCTAACCCCATCCATGCCACAGGTCTGGCTGTTGGTTCATAGGAGCCTTTCCTACAGCA
This sequence comes from Steatornis caripensis, assembly GCA_013398225.1. NCBI lineage: Eukaryota > Metazoa > Chordata > Aves > Caprimulgiformes > Steatornithidae > Steatornis > Steatornis caripensis. The sequence continues at coordinate 287,431 of VZSC01013456.1, read as the reverse complement.
CAGAATATTAAAGGTGCTCTAAAAAATGATGATTCCTGCAAAATGCATTGGAATTTTTTATACTTCAAGGGTGAACTTTTGATGTAGGCATTATGCCAGGTTTCTCCAGGAGGAGCAAGCCAAGACAGTGTTCCTCTTTTAGTAGCAACAGCTTTTAGAGTGTGGGAGATGTAAAGTTTCTGCTGCATATTCTTGTACCTGCAGCTTTTCTGCACTGGGTCCTCTGGTGCAGGACAGCAGGGCTAAAGCCTGTATCAGAGCTGATACCACTTGCAGACAGTCCTGCTGACAAAGGCTACGTGCGTGAGTAGCTCATCCCATTCCTCCTTGCCTCTCTCCCGCTCTGCACACAAAGGCAACAGTACATGTATTCTGGGCAAAAAAGTATTTGTGGCTTGGTGCACAGGAGCAAAATTGATTTTTCAAAAGCTGCTGTGTCTGCATTGTGTCCCAAGGGAATTAACTTCAAAATGAATGGTGACTGGTAAGGCAGGAACCCAGTCCTACCGTTCTGATTTCTGGCAAAATACCTACTGAACTCCATGACAGCTCTCTTTCCTGTGGTCTTGATGATCATGGTAGGATCAGGCCCTGGCAGTGAACAAAATATCTGCCGTGTGGAAAGGGAGTATAATACTACAGAACCACTGCACTCCGCTTTGTTTCCTGCACCATCTCTGGCTAACCATTCATGAATGTTTTCACTGTAATCTGGTTGCATGTCTACTCACTGCATGCTGGCTTTGCCATTCCTCGAGGGCTTTGGGTTGGTCCACTTTGTCCCTGATTTCCTACACGCGCATAACCGCACATCACATTTTCATTTGGCATTTAAAACAAGCTTTGCATTACTTGGAGGACGGTTTCATTCAAGTGTGATGGCATGCAAGCAAATTCGATGCATTTCAACATTTCTGCTTAGTGTACCAAACGAGAGAAATTTGGTGTGTTCAGCTTTTCTCAAATTTGTTGCCTATGGCTGGATGAAAACCGTTTCAAGTTGGGTTCCAATTGTGAAAGGTCATGTCTCTTTCAGGATCTCGTCAAGGGCTATTTCTGTTGAACAATGAAAAAGGGTGTGATTTTCATCCATAATTTTGAGTAATGTTTATTAAGACCTCTTCTGCATTTTTTCAGCTGTTTTGTTATTAAACTTGTTTGTGAAAATATGTTTCAAAATTTAGGGTCTCCAGAAATAAGGTAGCCCCAGGGGTTTTGTTCGCTGGAAAATGGAACCACACAGTACACTTTGTGTAAAATGTTGAAACTTTTACCATTAAAAGGTGTCGACAGTGAAGCTTTCGCTGCAGTATGCCTGATTTTAACGCATCTACAGTAACTCCCAGTCAGTTGTCTATGCTATGAGATGAATGCATTTGAACCAGAATCGTTCTTTCTGCATGCCACATGCTCATCCTGTCCATGTGCCTAGCAAGGATGAGCTTCACAAGGCCTTTGGGATCAGCCTTAAGTGCTCAAAGAGATGAGGCAGGCAGCACCTACTTGTTACATGGACAGACACAAAGACCACAGAATTTTCCTAGGTCCGTCAAATTCTTTTCTGCTTCTTTCATGTCCTTATTGATTTGGTCCATTCCCTCTTCGATGCGTTCCAGTTGTTCTGATTAAACACAAGTATTTTATCCCCACAGAATGAAGCAGATGGAAAAGGACAAAGAAAAAAAAGACAAAAACTTCAGACATTCACTGTGACAAAAACTGGACACCACATAGCAGAGCCGGTACCCAGTACCTACTTGTTACAAGGACATATGAAAAGGCCACAGCATTTCCCTAAATCTTTTAAATTTTTCTCGGCCTCCTTCATGTCTTGGTTGATATGGTTCATGCCTTCTTCAACACGATCGAGTTGTTCTGGTCAGGACAAAGGGATGACAGTGTGGAATGAATTGTATTTTTGTTTGTTTGCTTTTGTCTTCAACAGAACATGAAAAATGACCATGTAGAACTGAATTAATAATGACATTACAATGCATTAATCTGAGCTGATGCATTGCTGAAAGGATGTATGCCGCACTGGATGCCAAAGATGCTTTTTACTAATATGGGAAGAGTAAAACAAAGGAGGAAGATGTTTGAAATATAGTAATTTAAACAAGATGTAATGATGTAGAAAGGAAGGGTTATAAAGTTAAAGGTCCAGAAACATAATACAATGCATCCACTTACTAAGACACCAATGACATCCAAGAGAAAGAAAGATAAAGTGTTATTATTTTGCATTTATGTATGTTAGTACAAGAGAAAAGGTGTCCTTCCATGAAAAATACTTCAGTTACTTACACTTACAAATCCCTTGGAATTGGGTGGTTTGGGGCAGCCTAATTGCTTTGATTAGCGGGTAACTGAGTGGGAGACCTGGTAGTAACGGTACCAGCCATGGAGTGAGCTGTTAAGAGCCTTGCCCAAGTACTCCTTTTTCCAAAGGCTGAGGAAACTGAGACCTGACACTTTGATTGGCACTGGATATTAATTTCTAATCTGAGTGTGGCCTCAGGGCTGGTTTTCTTCCTAGTGTGGATGATGTAAATGAGGAGTAACTCCAAGTGAACACAGAGGAATTACATCCAGTGCAGGGGCCTGATGCTCGCTGAAAGAGGACCACTGGCTGTGACTTTCATTGTCTCTGTCCCCAAGGGATCTTACGAAATCAAGTGTTGGGTGAAGGCTCATGTCTTCAGCGAGGTCGCTTCTGCTTAGCTCCAGGGCAAGTTATGAAGCACCAAGCCCAGGAACCAGTCATATGTAGACACTGTCTCTCCACTGGCATCAAACAGAACTTTGCTTATTTCCACCTAAGGCTGGGGATGATTTAGGGTTTTCTTAGTGCCTTGGTAGCTCAGAGTAATTTAATGTGTTCATTTCTTCACTGTTAAAGCTGTGGAAAATGGCCTAGAGAAATAGAATGCCACAATGTAAAACTGTAGGAACGGACCCTCCACACATGTAAACAGGTACGGATCCAGTGGGATCAGGGGTCTTGTGTGGAGCCTGCGGTAGCGGCAGCATTTTACATGGGCAGAAAGCCTCATCGTTTGCTTCGTGAAGGATAAACCCAAATAAGTATTACATGAGATGAAAAAGTGACTTGGAGTGGCATTTCAATACAGTAAAAATTGTAACTGTACCTACAGAGGCAAAGTAAAGCAGTTCCAGTAAAACACAAATACATCCCTATTCCTCATATTGAATAGAAAAAAATATAAACACAGAATTAGACCTGAGAGGAAATGCACCAAGAGAGCACTGGTTATAGGAGAAATTTAATGTCATCCCTGATGTTAACTGAGCCTTCTCAACAAGAAAAAAAAAAAGAAGAAGAAGTAATTTTAGAAAAAAATCATGTGCATATTGACGTCAGTACAAAACTCCTCTTGACTTCTCTGCAAACATGAGTAGGCCTAATTTCTTACTTGGGTTTCTAATAACAATTGACATTTAGATTTTCAAAGCTTTCCAGGGGATTTGGATACCCAATTCCCATTAAAATTAATTTTATTTAATTAATTTTAATGGGAATTGGGCATCACACCCCTAGAGAGCCTTGAAAATCCTGGCCTAAGTCAAGATGAAACAATTTGAATATTGAACTTGTGCGCTTTGTTTAATTCTTGTTTGAGGCTGGGCTTTGAGAAGGAGAGGTGCCATGTCTGTATTGCCAGCTGCATCTGCTCTTCAGCTGTCAGTTCACGTTCTCCTCAGCTGGACGTGCCTGTCTCCTGATACCACAGGAGTTATTGATCGCAAATCCAAGGATACATTTAGAGGATCAGAGTTACTTGGCAACGCCCTTTAAAGCATGCCCATATAATGTGAGCAAAGGATTGGGAAACTAATAAGGAAACCTGAGAGATACACTGCACAAGTTCTGCCAGATGAACTGCTGAGCTGAGAACCAGAAAGGCAAGGTTGGATTGTTTTAATGCACGTTGTGATTTTACGTTTTGGTTGGCAGGCTTTAGCAGAAGCTTTGGTTCGTGTTTGTAGCCACAGATTGTCAATCTCATCAGAAATGTGAGTATGTGGTAGAAGGCAATACTCCTCTAAGTGCTCCTCTCTAACTCAGAGTCCTGCCTGCTCCTGCATAGTTGGGCAACCCTTGCTCCGGGAAGCAGCTGCGTGAGCGTGAGCTGGCTTTTATGCTGGTTCATGCAGCGTGACGGGAATTGCTAAATTTCTGTCGCAGATTCCCAACTCCCATTCCCGAGAGCTGCGTTTGCAGAGCCTGGCTGGTTTTCAAGGCTCTCGGTTAAAAGAAAGCTGTTTTCAGATGTGTATTTTGACACTGGAAGGGAAAAGAGGCAGGGGTTTTTGCTGATTTTGCTGCCTGTGTTTCTCTAACCTTGGCTGCCCAGTGGAAGAGGCCAGGCAAGACTGCAGGGATCAGTCCTAGATCTGGTACCACTGGTGGCTTTCAGTGTAAACGTTTCCTTGCTCAGATGCATATTCTCTGAAGCCAGGTACGTAGTAGGACCTTTTGAATTTTCTTTCCATTTCCTATTCTGCCTGAATAGATGAGTGCTAATTGAAGAGCATATTTGATATGACTCAAAGGCTTTCTTTAAATGATAGCTCTCTCCAAGAACCTGGCTTAGTTTATCCCGCTTCAGGATTTGTGTATGATGCCTATGCTATTTCTGAATAGAAAAGGGACCCACAACTAATTCGTCTTCCATGAAAGGAAACCTTATCAGTGTAAAAAGCCCATGTCGTATTTGTAGCCCAGAAGTCTAGACAGCTGGCTGCTGCTCCTCAAACCATTTCCTAGTTGTTATTGTAGTGGGCTGGATCATTAACTGGTTTAAATTGGCCTGGTTATGCTGGCTTCAGGGAGCAACGCTAATTTATGCCTGTCAAAGATGTGGTCCCACAGACAAGGAGATAGGTTCATGAGTCTAACCACCGTTATTGAGGCATAAATATTATAGAGGAATGAACTTAATGGGGTCACGCCGGATTTGTTTTGGTATAACTGATATTAAAATCTGGCCCAGAATGAATCACTGCTGGTAAGAAACCAGATGGGCTATCAAAAGGTTAATGTAATGTCTGTTTTCATAGATCTTCCCTATTCCAACTTTGTGTACTGCATTAAAGGTTTTAGGAAAGACAGTCTGCTGGCATATACTGCCTTGAACCTATGCAAATTCACACCTACAAAAGATCATGTCCTTTATCTCCCATTTAATATCAGATTTTAAACATCTTTTGATAGTTTGTTGCAATATTCTTTGAATAGACTACATCTCTATGTATTTTTATATATTACGTGTGATATGTAAGAGAATTGGAGTTGTCTGGAAGCAGGATACCCACCAGAGGTATGTTTCATTGAGATTTCCTTCAGTTTTTTTCCCCGGAACTTCTACTAATTAATAGCCCTTTTTGCATACTGATACCCTTTTATGTCTGAGAACGTCACTTTGATTCAAACATAGTGACCATGTATCTTCTTCCAGACCTTACAGCAAGCTGATGGCATGTTTTAGGATACAAACAAGGATTTTATTTTAAGCTGTATCGTTATACTTATGAATTACTTCTATATTAAAACCATAGGCAACTGAGGGACTATAAGCTAGTCCTGTTAGTTTTACTGTAGCACTGCGGCCCTTTGCCAGTGGGTCTTTGCCAGGATCTTCCGTAAGAGCCTGGCAAATCCCCACTCAGTGAGAGATCTGGGGAAGTGGCTGGGAGAGGGAAGCTGTAGCAAGGCATCCCTCACCTGCTCCTGTGGTCCCCTGCGCAAACACAGCTGCAAAAGCATCTTAACACAGCGTTGGATGCAGGGCCAGGACAGGGCAAGCGTGGTGTTGCTCCACCTTTGCATCCCCACGTGTAATTTGTAACAAATGTTCCTTGACTAGTGTCCAGGACCTGGGGCCTGTGCTTGAATGTCAGTCAGTTAAATGCCTGGGGAGAAGGGAACTTGCTCCTTTGCCTGGAGTATTGTGCAATGAATTAATTGCCACCAAGGATAATTTTAATTAGAGAAAAAAAGAAGAAAAGGACATCTAAGAACACATTGTAATCGTAACTGCAGAAAAGAGGGCTGAATTTGGAAGACAGTCAGCAGATTAACTATTTCAAATTATACTCAGCGATCCTATTTTCCATAAAGCAGAATCATATCAGAGCAAAGTACGTTTCTAGGACAGCCTTTTCAGAAACCCTGAGTCTTGACCTAGCTCCTCTCTGAAAGATATTGCTGAGCGCAGGTAAGAATGGAAGAAAGCTGGTGGGGAGTGCTTGCGAGCTCACGTGTAGCTGTGCTAAAAATAACAGTAGGCAAGGCACAAACAGCTTTGGGGGGGGGTCATTTGTCTTTTGTTCTGCTCTACACTTTCAACATAATTAATGCCATTTTCCCTGTAGAATCTGGAGTAGTTGATAGTTACCTTCCCGCCCCCCCGCTAATTAGCAAACCGTTTGTGACTGTGATCAGCTCAGCTCATAGGTGTTGTTGGAGTGCCTCTAGAAACTCTGCTTTTGGCATCTCACTGCCTATCCATTTTTGTGGTAGCTGTTGAACAGGAGATAAGCTGGGAAAGGGGCCTGTGCAGGGTGCTATAGTTTTGCTCTCTGATGGAAAGGAATGGTAATTATCTTTGTATTCACTGCAGTTATTTCTCCAGCGCCATAGAAACAAGTCAGCCATAACTCATACAAAACTACATAACTTGCAAGTCATGCAAAAACTGTAGAGGTCGGCTAGCGTCGGCACCGTCGCTTGTAGGGTTGCCCAGTTATTCCAAAGTTTTATCTCCACAATTCAATTTGATCTGGAGTACAGATCTGCTGGGCAGGTTAAGCTGCTCCCCATGTCCACTGGCATTGCTGTTGGTGCATTTGCTGTTGGTGTGGTGCAGGGAGAAAATTTCGGTTGCATTGACATTTTCTTTGTGGCTTGTCAAAGTTGTGACCATTTCTCTATCCTGCCTTGGATGAAAAATGGCTGTGCTGCTACTGTTGTTACTGAAAAAGTTTCTCCCCTCCACCTTGTTTTGAATACCAGACCAAAATTCTTTTGTAATAAACTGCATGAGGGCATCATCACACAAAAAAAGGGTCCTTGAAGGTCCAAATCTCTCTGCCTGCTGATACTCCCACGTGATGGGAGTTTCCTTTGGAGGAGGAGAGCTACCACTCTGGGACCCCTGCTATGTCTGCAATTCATGTTTATCTTCGTATCCTTACTTTGTACTATCAGTTTCATTTTTACAGTCTGCTTTTAACCAACGTGCATCCAAACGCTAACGTTTTTCTAAGCTGGCACGTTTCAAGGATATATTTAATGAAGAAGAGCAATTGCCACTGCTCAATAATCCTTTGCAGCATGACATTTTTAGTGTAAAATGTAAATATTTCAGTTCAAAGCATTATGTACATATCTATATTTAAATAATTAAGTAAGGGTGTTTGACTCAAGGCCAGGTTTAAAAAAAATTCAGCATTATGGATGCACATAGGGTCTGGGAAAGACTTCCTTACCGACGGAAAAAATCTCAACAAGGAGAATCTAACCTCTTTGCTCCCTGCTGTAGGCTCTCCAGGGGAAGAACTGCGTTGGACTGGTTTGGGTGACAATACCTGGCTCAAATAATGATAACTCTTGGTATTGCAGAGGGACTACTCCAAAAGCCCACTCAAATTCCCAGTGACTTCAAAGGGCACTGGAGGAGGTCTCTATTCTTTTTATGGAAGTCCCATTCTCTGTGAAACAGGGATAATGAAAACTCCTGTGAAGCTCAACGTCTCTGTAGGGTCATAACAGACCCTCTGGTCTGCTGTGCAGCCAGGTGCGCTAAACGTTTAGGCAACTGGAGCTAGCCAGACTGTCTTTATTGTATAAGTACCTAGTATTGTAAAATTACATTGTTTTGTTTCCTTTTATGATCCCAAAGACTTCTGCTTATCCACGTCATAAAATGAGCCCTGCTTTGTGCTATTTAGATTGAGATTGGCTCAAAGAAATTTTCCTTGTAAGGTCTCTTTAACTTCAAAGTAAGCAATTTTGTAAGGAAACCTAGAAATAGTGCTTCAAGCAACTGCAGAGACGAGATACTCTGTTTGCCGCCCACTGGAAAGATCAATGTCATGGTTTTTGTATGTTTAACACCTAATAATCTTAAGTGACTGTGCAGTTAGCTGAAAAGAGATCACATGGCAGTGTTAGCAAATGATTTCCTTAATCTGATAATCTGCCGAGACATCCATGAGTTGCACACATTGCACTAATTACAGAGGGTTCAAAGTCGTCATTAGCGTATTTTGCCCAATAAGATAATAAGTTCTGTATCGCTAAAATAAAAAAAAAATCAGGGATTATTATAGTTAAAATTATGGCTAAAGTGGACAAAACTTAATTAAACATTTAGCACAGTACAGTGGTTACAATATTCCCAGGGTTTGTAGCATTGTTAGGCTGTTTTCCTTGAGAAACCCATACTGTATTGTCGCAACCTAAATTTACTGAACCACTTAAGGCATGACCATAACCAATTTAAAGAGGCTTTTAAATTGTCTGATTCTTTCTGCAGTTAGTAGCGACTAACTGCATCTCTGGCCATACGATATACATTTCAGGTTTCACTGTCAGTAAGAGTCTAGTACTGAGTTCCCTGGATTCCAAAGAGGTCAGTGGGTCCCGTCTCAGTTCCTTGGCTCACACTGACCATCCTTCCTAGCACGACTAGAGAGTCGGTCGGACAACTTCTGCACACAGGGGTTAAGCAACAGTAGAACTCCAAAGTAAAAAACAAAATTCAGGGTTACAAACAAAAGAAAAACCCCTAGCAATCTGTGGAAAAATAACAGTTAGAGAATAGAAACATAATTTCCTGAGATTAAACACAAGCGAAGTTATAGGAACCACTAAAGTTTCTGCTGATCTGCATGTGAATTACATTGCAAGACACACCTGGGTATTTACAGACTTTCTTTGACAATATTTGTGATTTATTTTAACTGTATAATTCACTTCTGAAACAAAACACATTATTTAGACGGTTGCCATTTCTGTTTCAACATAAGTAATTTCTGGTTTTCTGTATTCAGTGATACTTCCCTTACTGCTGTTACTCAGAAAAAAGTTTTCAAAGACAACAAAATATTCTCTGTAATATTTTTCTTGTCAAGACAAGCTGATGCGACAAAATTTGGTTAGGTTAAATTCTTTTCCCTAAAGAGGGAGGTGGAGGGGAAGCAATGAGATGTACATACAAAAGCAAACAGAAGAAAACACTTCCCGGTTAGGTCCTGTTATTACTTTTCATTCATTTTAGTGCCAGAGAGGCAGGTACATTACAGGTGAGAAAGGTCTGTCAGGTTCTGCAGTCCATTTCCCAACAATGCCATACCGTTGCCTGTAATCGTTGTCTGGGCGTGATGAGTAATACAGCATTACCTCTGTAGAAAACATTTCCTAATACAGTTTTGTATCATGCCACATAGTAAATAATAACAAGGGCCTTTTGGGGGGCTGGTTTGATATAGAGTAGCAGAAATTTATACTCTGTTGATTTAACTTCTCTTTGGAGACTCTTGGGAGACTTTATTGCTGGTGCCGTGGGTCTGCAGCAAATGAAGACTTATTAGTTTTGTTGGGGAGGAGGAAGCTACCTGCTTCTTTGTAATATTATGGAGGGCAAAAATGTAATTTCCTGGAATGTATTGAATATATCTAGCTCTGTCTCTGTCACTGTCATCCACAGACAGGGACTCGTCTTATCTTGAAAGCTCCTATGTGGTCAGTTGTAATGAGCTGATCATGTTGTAGCTTTTAATGTTAAATTCCTGTTATCCTCACTGACATTTCTATACAAAAAGCAGCTGAATTTTACACAAGCTAAACCTGTTTTTACCTTGTCTTGGGTTTAATGTATGCTTTTCACTTGTAGCTAAAACAAGTGAGAAAATTACATGGCACCTGCGTAAATAATGTTGGAATTTACACTTATGGAGGCAAATCTTCCCCTTGTGTAGCTGGATCTTGACCCAAATCTTGCTGGAAAAAAATGATGATTTGGATGAGTTCAGCCTGCAGCTCTCGTTTGACATTAATGGAAAACAGATCAAAAGAAGTACAAACTATTACGCAGTTATTGTACATTCCTGTGTCAGGCAACAAAGCTAAAGGCAAAGAGATTCTTGGGTTCTCATGCACAACCACACGTGTTTTATGGCCCTTGTTTTCAGGATTGCACACAGTTAGCACAGTACTTTGAGAATGGTTATACTTCCTTACTGAAGCAATCTGAACTTACCTCCTTGCTCATCCAACATAACCAAAGTCCTGATACCAGCATCTTTACTCTACATCCCAATAGTGGTAGCAAGGTAAGGAGAGAGAGGGGGAGAAGAAAGAGAGAGAGAAAGAGAGATCAGTGAGGGAACACTCAGCCCTAGATATGGGACGTAGGAAGACAAAAGAAACACAGTGAGAGGAATGACAAGGTCATAAGGGGCTCGTGGCACAGTCCGAAGCCCTTACGTGCCTGGACACTGTACAAGGACCTGGGTACTCTCAATTGTACCATCAGTCCTTCAGGATTCGCTGGGATACTGAACTACTGCAGAAAACACAAAGTCCTGGGCTTTGAGATTAAAATAATCACTTTACACGAGAGTCATTTCTAAAAAGAGGGTTCATCTCAAAGTTCTCTGAAGCAGGAGAAGGGAGGAAGCGGGTGTTGGCATTGCAGGTGTATGTTCACCCCACAGGAGAAATTCCCAGGGCAAACAGGTATGGCACAAACATGTTTGGTAAGGCGGCATAGTAGTTTGTACACAGCCCTTGCAGCACAGAACCCAGAAAGCTTACCTACTTAGGAAATCCATTGTGAAGCAGTATAATATTTAATAGGATTAAGCCATGTTTTTTGCCTTGGAGATCTAACAGATACGGGTTTGAGCCAAGTTTTAGTTCAGCCAAGAGACGCTTTTAGCATCAATGGACTTTGGATCGAGCTTGAAGGCAGGGTTTTAAAGACACCTACATGCTGATCCTACCCATGCTCCCACAGAGGTTAATGGGAGTCTTACCATCCATTGCTTGACACAGGGCTTGAGCAAAAGCCGAGGAATTCGGAGCTTCCACCTGCCTAAATCAGTAGCAGGGCATCTTTCACAAATACAGTTTTTGCACGAATTACCATCACTCTGAGACGTGATCAGGTGTCTCGGGTTTCTCGGTGCTGTGATACTAAGCTATATCAAGGATCAGATTAGCTCCTTTTTAATTACGAAGGGGAAACTAGCTCCATTCTGCTCGGAGCAGTGATAACGTCTGTGAATAATTAATGGCCTGAACGATCTCCTGACTGTTGCATTTCAATAACAGATGAAATAAAGTCCTCTGTGGCCTGACAGCTTGCTAAGGGAGTTACCTGGACATGTGCAGCAGTGATATAGCTGCTTCCATGAACATAAAGCCATTCATACCCCTGTGAAGCAGACAAAGGTGGTGGTGTGGATTTTGCAGAGGGCAGGGGAGATGCCCNAAGTCCTCTGTGGCCTGACAGCTTGCTAAGGGAGTTACCTGGACATGTGCAGCAGTGATATAGCTGCTTCCATGAACATAAAGCCATTCATACCCCTGTGAAGCAGACAAAGGTGGTGGTGTGGATTTTGCAGAGGGCAGGAGAGATGCCCACACTTGCACAGAAACGTGAGGAACAGGAATCTGGAGTTCTGACTTTCCCTTTTGCTTTTTTCAGGCCATCCTCCTCCTCCTTGAGGCAAATCAAGGACTTCATATTTTCCTTCCTCCTGACTGCCCTGCTCACTGCCATCGCTCATCTCTTTCTGGGAGCAGTGAAGTCTCTCTGGCCGTCAGCTACCAGTCTGTGTTCGCGTGTGTTCGCGGGCACGCAGGCAGTGCACCGCCCCCATTGGCTCAGCTACCAGCCTGACTCTCTGCCACACTCGAGGGCTGTCTGGTTGATGCAGCTGGTGCTTCTCTGCTTTGCTTCAAGAGGATCCTGCTTGGTTCAAGAGGGATGTGAGATGCCTCTTGTTGTGCTCTCGTCTGCCTCTCTCTGCACTCCCATTCTCGTCTTTAATGTCTACATCACTGTAGAAACTGGGAAAAGCATCAGATGTGTGCAGCCCGGTTCATCCTCCACCCCACCTCCCTTTTTCTGTTTTTTAAATCCTTGTGTGAGTTGCCAGGTGGAGAGAAAAAGCCTCCTGCCTCTCCCCACAATCCGCTGTGCCCTGCTGCCCCTGGGTCGGCTACCTACCACGCACCTGCTGCTGTTCTCTCTCTCTTCAAGCTCATAGTCTATTTACTTGAATCCCAGCCAGCTTTTGTTTTTGCAACGTTTAGAAACTTAGGGTCCAAGGGTCATCTTAGTTTTACCTATTTAGAGTACGGAAACAGCCTTTAATGATCTTATGTTTTTTGTAGGGCAGGTGTTGGATTTGCTAAGTGCTGGATGTGCAATAGCTCTTTATTGTCCTCTGTTCTTGTTACTCAAGGATATCTTGCTCCAAAAGATTTATATGTATTTTTANAACAGCCTTTAATGATCTTATGTTTTTTGTAGGGCAGGTGTTGGATTTGCTAAGCGCTGGATGTGCAATAGCTCTTTATTGTCCTCTGTTCTTGTTACTCAAGGATATCTTGCTCCAAAAGATTTATATGTATTTTTAAAAACATGCTTCATACAAACACGAGGAGACTGCTTAGGTCCTGAGACATCTTGTGTGAGTAAATATGGTGCAGTCTGACATGGAGCCCTTCTAAATATTGGACTTGGAAAACCCACAACTGGTGGTATGACATTTGTTGGCCTTCCTTGAGTGAAACATGGTCAGCCTGAGAAAAGTTTGCTGCTCCTTAACCCTCTGGCCTTATTTTTCTGCAATTTTTAACATCTGAGAAAACCGCCTTCATGCAGCTGAGATGTCCAGTGACCTGAATAAGACCTATGCTGAGAGATGAATTCAGCAATTAGTCCTTATGGTTTGTATTTCATATTAAATCCTTGCACAGAGCAAAAGAGGTGCAATTTTACTTTACTTACCTGACCATCAGTGCCATTTAATTTTATCAGGCAATGCTGTATCTCTTAAGAGCAGCCGGCCACAGCATTAATACTAATGTGAAAATATTAAAGGATGTGCACTGAATACACTTGTCTGCATCTGAGGTCTAATCCAAAACATATTGAAGCTAATAAAAAGATGCTTACTGACAAAGATGAGAGGTGATTCAGACATCAAGTGACAATCTCCTACTGTTCCAAGTTTCTACTAAGCATTCATTTTTCACTTTTCCACAGAAAAATAACTGTGTAAAGCCAATTTAAAAAAAAAGAATCACATTTATTCATTTAAAACAGATCCAGACTTTCCTAAAAGTTCAGTATTTCCATTGTGACTGATCTTTTAGATAGCTCAAAACCAAACATGTCTGTAAGACATAACTGTTCTAAAAATATGCTCATCATCCAGACATCTGAGCGGGAGAGAAGCACTCAGTAACTGACCCTCAGTGACAACTGACTGAGGCAGCTCTGGAAACTACAAAACCTCTTCATTTAAAAGAGTATAGAGGAAGAAATGTGCCGCACGAGTGTGTTTGGAGCCCAAACACAGACAGCGTTGGTGTTTTCTGCACTAAAAGTATCACGGAAACTCCCCTCAGCCTCCGTGGGGGCAGGTGTCAGCAGATACACTCGAACTGGTTGCTTGGAGAATGCGTAACAGGAGGTGACAAAAGCTGTGCTTGCAAAGTGCCAGCCCAGAAGAACGTGTTTTACAACAACTGATCATCAAACCTTGATTACAGGCTCCTGGAGGAGCCATGGTCACGGCAGGGACCTGGTGACCGTGCTCTGATTTGTCTGGTCCTGAGGGCTCAGGAAGGGTTCCCACCCGCATCGAGTGCTCACCAACACCAATGAGGTCCTATGTGGGAAGCCATGAATGGTTAGAAGTAGTGAGGTCCGTCTTGTTATGAAAATGTGCTAATGGTACACTTTCCCGGGATTAGAGCCTTTCTTTTTTCCTGTGCAATGGAGGAATTTCTTAAGACCCTCCAGTCCTTGCGCAGGCAATCCTCTGTTCAGTTTGTCTCAAAATAAGGATTCTCAAAAAATGGGATGCTTAGGGTAGTTCAGGCTGGAGAGCAGAAAAATGTGTCTTTCGTAGGACCCTACAGAGTTCATGGACCACGTGCCATTTTAATCAAGCTCTTTAATCTGTAACAGCCTTCTCTCTGCAGAGTTACTTCCGACTGTTCTTGTCTTCTTGTTGCACTTGAGAGGAGAATTTGGACTGCTGGATTTTGCCATGGTACAGCAAACCTCTCTCACTCTTATCCTTTAGAAGAAAATGGCACAGCATGAATGGATTTTTTTGAGGCATTAAACTGACAGCTCTGGAGTTCCTCTGTTTATCCATGAAGCAGGTGTACTGCAGATGGTCAAACATATAATGCTTTCCACGCAACCCTCAAACATACTCAGCCCTGACTCTAGGAATAGAGCAAGTCGACCAGCGTGTCCTCCTAGGCTTTGATTTCTGTGGAGAATGCTGTGGGTAGCCAACTGTTTTTCTGCAAAGATCTGCCCAATTTTGCACAAAAGGTGACTCCTCAGAGCAGGAGGCCATCACTTTCGACTTAAAAATTAATCACATTAGGTGAAATCGTGAATATAGACCCCATAAAGTTTATTCATAAAGTCAATGTCCTTCAACCTTTCAGTAGCACTAAGCTCTAGTGTTTAGATAAAAGCAAACCAAAAAGGTTTGGGTTCAACATGCTTTCTGTGAAGCACGTGCCTAAGTTCCCCACTGGACCACAGGCTCAGCTACTGATCAGAAAGCCAGAATATATGATTTCAAAACTCCGAGCTTAATTCAGCTCTTAGATACATCATCCTACTTCTGTCAATGCTTCAGTGAAGCCAGTGTAACAGCGTGACTGGTATCCCTCTTGGAGGCTTTAATCTACATTATCCTCGATCTTCTGTAATAGCTTTTTAAAACTCTTTTTTATGAGGGTCTCGGTCAGAGCAAGCCAGCAACAAAACATTCACCGAAATTTACCCAGCACTTTGGAGGGGAAATGCATTGCTGTATCGTTTCTTATTATTGCTGTTATGTCACTTGATTTCCCAAGGTGGGAATAAAACTAGGAAGAGAATAGGGATGACTTCTCAAAGGGTCCATCAGGCCCTCCAGGAACGAAGTGCGTTGCATCCTATCCATGCCTCCTACAAAAGGCAGCTGCTTCAACTTCAGCTTAGCCTGAGGGCTGATTTTCGTAACAGTATAAGAGAATGATCTATCAGGTGGAGAATCCAAATTCTAGAAATCGCTTTCTCTGCCTTTCAGGAGATACCCTGAGAAACAGATATACACTCTCAGTTACATGAAGAACACATAAACTTCCCCTTCAATGCAGATTTTTTCTTTAATCGATATGGATTATAGAGTTTGTTTTGAATAAATTAATACACACAATTTTGTACCAGGACAGGTTGACATTGCTAGCAGTTCCCAGAGACACTGAAGAAAAGTGTCAACACCCTAAAGACAAAAATGTAGTCAAATAAACAGTTTTTAGCCATCCGTAGAAATGCATTTCCTCAGCTCCTGCCCCAAGTTCACTGTCGCACTGTTAAAGCTGTAATATCTCTCTGTGCCTCGCTAAAAAGCCATGTTACTTCTCAGCCTGTTAATTCACCCTGTGGTTTAGATCCTCAGCCGATATAAACTGTGAACGGCCTCTCGAATTCTATGTGCCTGGTTTTCATCTAGCGATGACCCTGACTCCAGTGCTGCCCTGCTGTTTTACATAGACAAAGGGGTCTAATTCTGCGTAGGAAGAACTAAGACCAGAATTATGAATCGGCTTCCCCTGTGCCGGATATGTCTTTCTGTGGAATTACACAGATTAAAACACTTTTCTGAGTACAACTGTTCCAACAGCTAATGATGTCAAACGGATTTTTCAAATTAGCTTTGACAAGATTCGGACCAAACTGTAAGCTAATAGAATATTTCTTCTTTCATTCTTCAGACTAAGGAACATTTGACTATGCTAATAATGTCATGGGAAACTCACTTCCCAAACACGAATGAAGGAAGTTAGTAAAATGGCATGCTGTGTGTTTGGCGTCCTGTGTAGCGCAGCATCGTGAGGCTATCAAACATTTATAGCTTACCATCTCAGCTTTGATATGTTAGTAAACTTGGCTCTAAACCCCCAGCATATGAGAGGAGAAGATAGTCCTGTCTGGATTTAAGTGTACAAAACAAACCTTTTTTGCCTGTGCGTGTCGCTAAGCGCTTTCTTGCTGGGCTTTCTGCAGTGCTGATCTCATTGATACTTTTTTCCCTTTCCGCGTCATAGCTAGAAAACATCTTTTTTTCGCCACCCTACAACAACTGATTTTCTTTAAAGGCTGTGGTGGTTACACTGGAAGATGGTAGTAGACTTGCAGCTTTTCCCCTTGCTTGTGTTATTCTGCATTTCATAAAGTTGGCTCAGAGCTAAAAAGCCTGAACAAGAAAATAGGAACGGATGCAAACTGTGTGTTTAGTCTCACTTCTGCCTCAGCTCATTTTTATTTTATGTTTTGGCCCAAATATTGCATAGGATCATCACAAAATACAGGTGTTTATAGCGCTGTAGTAGCTGAGTAGCTCAAACGAGCATTGGTCAGTGGAGATGGAGCTGTGTTGCATGGGTATGCTGGGCACAACAGCGCAAACTGGTTTTTGTAATCTGCCATTCCAGTACGTAGCTGCCTTGGGGCACAGCAGTGGCTACTTTGCAACAGCCACTCGCCACTTCTCCTTGCTTCCCCTGCTGTGTTAGGACTGAAACAATCAGCTTCTTGCAAAGCCGGGTTATAAAAATAAGCAGCAGGAACAGATTTGGTTCTCGTTGCCGACGTTCCCTGGGAACAGCACCAGGGCTTAGTCTCCAAATCCATCCTAGTCTTCTTGGGCAAGGAGGGCATGGTCCTTTGGAGACATCATTTTTGTCCCCCAGGCTCTGACCTAATTTCAGCATTAAGGATGCCTTGTACTGCTATAGGGCATCCCTGGGTGGACAGCACTCTTCTGTCTCTAGAGTGGAGCCAAGTCAGTCTGCTTATTCTGTATTTTGCTAGTATCTAACGGAGCAGAGCCAACCGTGACAGGATTTCGTACATATGTATACAGTAACGATTCTTAAACGTGGAGGCATCCTTTTCCTGAGTAAGGAATAACAGATTCGCTGTATCAAGAGAATAGAGTAAAAAGCATTCTTTCACTGAGAAAGAATATTTTCTCTCTCTACCCACTAGACAGGTTCTGCTAAGCAATGGAGTCTAATTGGTTTTTTTGGGTCTATTAAATCAGAGCAGTGCGAGTTCAATTTCAAAGACACTCACCATTTGTCTTTTCAGTATAAAATCTCTCACTCCCTAAATGCTGCGTTCTTTTAAAAGTACCTAGGAAATGGAGTCGGAGTAATCAACCAACTGTTTAGACCACAGAAGAATTTTAAAGGTCTTTTGTAGTCGCATTAGTGAAAATAATATTCAGCTCACTGTAGAAGAATTCCCTTGACTACTCCGTGCTAGTTTTAGAAATGTCTCTATTTGGACAAGAGATATTGTAGCATCTGAATAAAAGCCAGGTCCGGAGTGATGCTGAGCTCTTCCAAGAAGCGCTAGAGTCCTACATAAATTCATGGTAAATTCAGCAGTCCCAGTTCTCCTCCCACTTTGCCATTTGCCGTGATTTAATACTGAAATTCCAGTGGCATTCACAATATGCTGGTTCAATATGTTAGGATGACTCAAGCAGTGCATAGGTCACACAAACATGGCTCAGGAGGGACAGGGCTGGTATTTACTGATGGCTTGGTCCCGAGCAAATCACTTCCCTTTCCTGTGCTGCTCTTTCTTCCCACTCATCATCTGCCTCGTCTATTTAGATCACAGGCACTTTGGGGCAGCAGGCTCTCCTGCCTTGCGTTTGTGGACGTACCCATATAAGAATCTCTTCTATGTCGTTGAATTTATTTCAGCAGGAACTGCATCCAGCATAGAGTCGACATAAAGCGATGGTTAGAAATGGCACGTCCAGGGAATTAAGCAGCAAAAAGGGACAGATTGCTCATGAGACGAGAGCATGTTTCAGCTGCAAGAGGCCCAGATCTGAGGTGTTTGCGGAGGAGAAGCGATGCTGACTATGCTCAGTGACCCATCTGTCTATCTGTACACGGAAATTTAATTTTGTCTCCATTGGACTCCATTGATCTCCACAGTCATGATTGATTTCAAGGCCATGAAGCCTACGGCTGGGCTTGTGCTTGTTCCTGAACGTGGAACCTGATGCAATTTTCTTCCCGTTGTCTCTGCTGGAGACTCCTGTGGTTGTCAGGAGTACTGGGACTGTCAGTGCTGATGACCCTGATTAAAAATGTCACCAGCTGCAGAGCCAAGGCTCGTGTGGTGTCTGAAAATAATACGACCTGTCAGGCAGGAGCAAAGTTTTCCACCACCTGATGGCTGGACACTCTAAACTGAACTGGGTTTGATGATTTCTGACTTTTAAACCCGTTTGTTACAAAAAGGGTGAAATGAAGCCTAACCGAATTGCTTTTTCCCTTCTGGGAACGACCCCTCCAGGCAGGGCTGAGCCTGGGTTCCCTTCCTCAGCACTGTGGAAAACCAGAGAACTTCCTTCTCCAGAGTTGTCAATGTAGGACATCTCATGAACCTTGAAATCCTAATAAATGTTTCAGGGATACATAAAGGGGTGGCACTTACACGCTGTGGTAACTGATGCTCTATAAATAGCTGCAAGTGTTTATGGACAGGGAGGTATTTAGTGATGACAGGGCAAACAGACTGAGGGCCTTTCTCGCCTGCCCCACTTGCAGTGTGATGGCGAGGACATCAGAGCGGTGCCGGCACAAGGCTCCAGGAGCTCTGCAGCAAACTCAGCCACTTGTCCCTGACTCCAGGTCACCTTCAGAAGCCGTTTCCTTGGTTTATCTCGAGTAGACTGTCTCAATGGGTACTCAGGTATGGGCAAAACAGTGCCTCAGCAGTTGGTCTGTGGTGTGACACTTGGCAGCTAGGGCACAGTGTCTTGAATGACCCTCGTAAGGGGGTAAGGATAAGGAGGGATGGAGCAGTGCATAAAGCCATGGCCATTCCCTAGCAACGTGAGTCAAAAACCCACCACTTCCAGTGTCAGACTCTCCATCGCTTTTGCTTACAACAGGAGTGTAAACAAAATGAAAGTCCTTACCTCTTCAACAAGCTGCAGCATTCGGCGAGTGCTCTCAAGGGACTGAAAAAAACAGAAGAAAAAACACTTTGGTTTGGCAAGATACAGTTTCCAACACTAATGTGCAGGCTCGTGCTGACAGTATGTTTTTCCTGCGCTCTTTGCTTTCCCTCAAAATCAGGCCGTCAGCACGGTACTGGTGATCGTTTCATCTTCGGCTCTCTGTTGTGGCTCGCTGACGCACCGTTCCCACCGCATCTCAGGGCAGCTGCAGTCTCTAAGGCTTGCGATGCCCTTGCCCGTGTGGTGCAGCAGTAGTGCTTGGAACAGCTGGTGTTCCACTTTAAAAATAAAGTCTGTGGCTTTCAGCGAAGACTTTTCAGAGATCTAATTGGCGACTTTTAACATTTAACAGGTTTGGAAAATTGAAGGAATCCTCAGAAAATATTAAATTGCTGCTTTTTGCTCTGAGGTCAGTCAAATTGATGCAGACCTTAATACCTAAATCAAACTCATGATCAATAAATACCTTAATTTAGACTAAACATGACATTAAATTCTACCCCGGCTCACTTTGTTTCCAGTTCTACTTTCAGTGTAAAGCTGACAGAAAACAGAATGAGCCTTAGAAATCCTTTGCCAGATCAGCTCCTATTTCTGGATGTGCCTCTCACACCAACCCCAGCCCCAAGGTTCCAGTTGAGCTATCGGTCTCACTTCATCAGCAAGCTGGTCGGCACGCCGCTGCATTTCTTCCAACTCATTGCGCATATCAGCGTCTTCCGCCATTTTAGCTGTGGGTGTGTTTGTGGAAGCTGCAGATCACGGATTTGCGCTCAGCTGCTTATAAGCCTGGAAGACAGCGAAAAGGGAAAGAAGCAGTGTGGTTAGGCTCCCTGACTCACTGAATTGTGCTTAAATGTCAGTCCCACAAAAGTGGGACTTTTTTTACATGAGTGCCCCCACCCAAACTCTTTCGTTCTGAATAGCAACTCCTGTATAGTAGAGTGCACACAGGATTGTTCAAGGTGGTGCTTTATTCCTGCATTATTAATAGCTCTCAAAGAACAAGGATGTATCCTTGTCGTATTCTTTGAGGAAAATCCATCCTTTTTTCTTAACCTTTCAAATGCTATTCATATCAAAGCCGGAGACTCAGGAGGTGTTATTTGCTACCAGATACAGTCTTGAGACCCATTCTTTCTTCTCTAGAATTAAGGGCCTTAACATGAAGGAGGTCAAGGTCAAGGCTATGCCCCTCATGTGTTATATTTCAGCTGCATCGCTTGGAGGGCTGGACACTGAGCTAATGCGCCTGCAATGAAATTAAAGACAATGAAACCTTGCAGACTTTTATCAGCTAATGACTCGTCCACCGTACTGTAGTTCATATTCTGAAATAATATTTACAGTTAAGACTGGGAGAAGTTGTCTACCTGGGAGAATCCTCCATTTCAGGGGAAGTGACGGGACATAACTGGTATTTTCAACTTCTCCCCAAAGTGGATCAGATTCTAATCTTGGTTATCCCTCTCAATACAAAATGACGACACTGAGCTCATCCTAACCAGAGATCGGGATGCTGCCTGTTAATCCTCATTTGGGTAGGATTTCGTTTTTATTATAAATTCGAGCTAGCTCTGATTACTGAGCATGACTTGATTAAGAAAGGCGGGTCCTCCTACCATCTGTCAAGTCTGTATAACAGCAACACTGGCTTATTTCTCTGCTTGATTCAGGCACGGCACATTGCAAATTACTGCTCACTGAACGTTAGATTTGCTCATTGCAGGAAAGCCTAATCCCAGGTGCAGAGGAGGTGGGGAAGTTGTGGGGGACTGCAAATAAACAGCCATAAAGCACATGCCATCGTGCTCAATTACAGAAAGAGAACAAAAGCAGCTTCTTTCAGCAAAGCTTCTCTAAGAAGGCAAAACCCAGGGGCTATTTTCTGTCCTGTCTTTGCGATACGTGTAGGCTTTAGGAAGCAAGATAAGTCAGGACAGAGCATGGCTCTAAAATTTTAACAATAACTGTTTAAAATGAAGTTGTTATCTACTGGAGATGAATCTGTTCCTCATTTTGACGGGGCTCACTGCCAGGACAAGAGGAGAATGGGCTGAACAGGTACAGCTGAGGGGCAGGGAGATTTCCTAGATCACACCCTGTTTGCTTAGAAATGGATAAGGAAAGCAGACAGCTCCTTGCATTTCCTCTGCGACTTCAACAACGGATTTGCTGTTTTTCTTATCTAAGAGGGAATATGTGACCTTCATGCTTTCGCATTAGCTGTGCCCTCACTCACGGTTGCTTTTCCTCTTTGAAGTTACAGCAGGAAGAAATCCATCTCCAAGAGTCAGCCCTGCAGCTACTGGCACGGCATCTTACTTTCATCACTGAGCACGTCACCACATCCTTGTCAGAGGGAGACTGACATTTTGTGATGGGTCACACAATGTTTAGGAGCCCAAATGTATGCTGGAGAAGAAGACCACCCGGTTCTACCAGCTGCATGGTCACAGCAGCACGAAGGATCAAGCTTAAGCAGCTCACCTGCAGCTTCGGCTGATGCAAACGCAGAGCTTAATTTCACGGCTAATATTCAGACTGATAACAAACACTTCAAGGATGCTCACAAACAACAGTAAATAGGCTTTACGAAAAATGGGGCACTCTGAGGATTAGGAGGAAGAGATGAACCAGGAATTGGTCTCCTCCTGAAGGGCATGTGAAAGTGTGGGGACGCCCTCAAGGCCATCCCAACCTTCCTTGCCCTGCTGCTGCACTCGCGTTGTCTTTTGTGGGACATCACGCACCTCCAGGAAGACACTACTCCTGATCAGCAAATGGAGCGTGTTTAGCTGGGATAAAAATCATTTATTTCGGTTAAGAACCGCTCTCTGAACTCCTGTCCCACTTGGCAGAGGCTGGCACTAGCGCTGGTCACTGCTTCACAAATTGTTTTTTGTCCCAGATCAAGGCAGAACTCAGCATTTAAATATTTCTGGCACAGCGTGTGTGACGAAATATCAGGATTATGTCTGTGGACCTAGTTTTAGAATATTTAGCTAAAATATTCTCATCTGCCTGGATCCCTCGCTACACTTGTGCCAGCAGAACAACAGCGCTGAGCTTTAGCAAAAATCAGGACAATTTAGCCATGACTTTGGGACTGATCTAATTGGTGTATACATCTAGTTGTGAGGGGCAAGAAACTGGTCCTGCTTTCTGTGTAGCTGGTAGCATTTCACCAGCTGTGAAGTGGGAGATGATGCATCCGTGAGAGGATGGGATGGTAACAGGGGATTTGGTTCAGTCTCTAAGCATATCCAATGTGAGCTGGATGATTACAGACGTGTAAGAAAGTGAAGGTGACATGAATGCTTCTGCTGACAATAACAAATAAAACAGTCTGTTTATCTGTCACCGCAGATAATAAAAATTGTACAGAAAATTCAGTTCTCAAGTAGATTCCAGCCTGACTTTTGATCTTTTGCCTATTAATTTTTGATCATGAGCCAGCAGTGGTGTTGGGTGGCGCAAAAAAGAAACAAAGTGGGGAAACTTTGTGATTTTTCTTCAGAGTTATCCTTCTCATCTAGTTGGAACCATCAGTTAGCATCTTAGTGACAGATGCATCCTACTTTGCATCAAGCTAAAAAAAAATGTCAGAGGTTGTAACCGGAGGGATTTTTTTGTAGCAAGTTATCAAACTTGACGGGTTTATTGAGATTTTTTGGTATTTGTAAAGCACTTAGAATGGATTGAGAAATAGCACAAAGCATTCTTCCAAACAAGTCATTTTACATCAAGTTTTAGTCATAAACAAAAGTGCCCTGCAGCAGTGCTGATTCAACTTTATTTAATAGAAAAACATGTACGAGAATCAATAAAGGTTACTGATTTGCACACAGTATGATAAACTACAATGTATTTTGCAGATGGCTGGGAACCATTGTAATCTCCAAACTGTACTCTCTACTTTCGACATAAACTACATTTTATTTTGTCTACAGTCAGTGCAGAGATGACAAGATCAGAAAGCCGAAGTCATGAAGTAGTATGTTAAGGTCTTTACATCTAAAACTTTGATTAAAAGTGAAGTTGCTACAGAAGTCAGAGCCACTTGCACACACTCAGTCAATTTGTGTTTACGCTTGCAATAATTGTATATACAAATGCGAGCTCAAAATTTCATGAGGACTTTGTGTTTTCCATTTCAGAAAAGGGAAAGGAAATCCTCTGGGTTCACACACAAACATACACGGCACTTGCTTAAAAGGAGACGAAAGCCCAAACGCTGCTACAAAAAACTGTGTACGTCACGTACCAAGCTGTGTTCTGTGTCTTCTAGACGACGCAAATAACTTCAGGAATTTGGGTGACTTACATCAAATTCCCTGTGAGCCAGTCTTACACGTTGCACCAGTGCTCGTACAGAAGCACAACAGACTAAGGGTTAAAAAAAATACAAAAAGAGACTGGCTAATGGGAACACGTTGCCTATTATACTTTGAATTCTGCATCTGCTATTTCAGTAGCACTCAGTTGCAATAAAGAATCTCACAGCGAGATCATTATATATCCTTATGGAGCTATACTGAAGTCTAAGAGAGACCTACATATATCCCCAGAGGAAGAGAGATACAATGAGTGACCTTTGAAAGCAAATATTTGCTTCATAGTGATATAAACACTTCAATGCAATAAATACAGGAAAATGAAAATGCTGCGATGTACTGTGGTGAAGGCAACACTGCAATAAAATGTTCTTTTTTAAGCACTCTCCCTGTTATTAAAGGACACATCTATTCTTCCCGTGGATATCTGTAGCCACAGGATGACTGCATTGGCACATTCTACTAAAAAAGTCAGCATCGGTCAATACCATGGTTTATGCTTCTTTCTTGTAGGATTGAAAGAACATTACCGCAGTGGTGTGGCATTAGTAGAGCCGCAGAAAACCCAAAGAGAGGCTTTGGATCAAGCATCTTGGGATGCATGTTGTGTTGTGCCATTTAAAGCTGGATGTTGGGTTGCAGCTATTCTCCTTTCATTTTTAATCTGCTTGTCGGTAGGAGAAACACGCGCTGTCCAAGGCAGAGATGAAGTTCAGCTACAGATGAAGGGAGTCACCCTGGCTCCCCAGTGTTGCCTTCCAGCCGTCCAGTTGGCTCCCTGAGTGCTGTGCAAGGTGGTTTCAGCCACAACGGGGCCACGCACAAGGTAGTTCTGGGTCTATATAGGAACCTCCTGTCAAGGTGCCCATCTGCTGCACCTCCCTGACAGCTATCACTGCCCAGCAGGGAGCCGTCTAAAGCTCAGCTGCCCAAGCACCTTGGCCACGTCTTTCATCACCTTCCACCACCCTAGATGGGCTTTTTGCAGATGGTTTATAAGAAATGCACTGGCATTAACCCCAATGCTCAGTCTAGACCACCAACTGCCTACTGACACCAGTGGGGAATGAAATTACATCAAAACTGAGAACCTGCTGCAAAAGGATGCTTAGATACCAGTACCTGTGGGTGTTGCTGACACCAGCAGGCTCCCCCTGAAATTGTGTTGAGGATGTAGTGTTTGAAGGCAGATCCCAACAGAAAGCCAAGAAACGCGTGTGTGTGTGCTGCCCACAGACAGTTTAACAAACAACAACCAGTGGGAAATTATTGAAGGGAGTTGGGAGCATAGCTTGTATAGATCGTGGGCTCTTAGCAATGGCTCTCGCAAGCTCTAACTCTTCTGGGTTTCGACTTCTGTCATCTCCATTTCACCCAGAGCTCACCACAATGAATACCATCTACAACAGAAACATTTCCTGCTCTTGCTCTTATTGTATTTTAATTGATCTGAAAGCACTTGGAGAACAAATCAGCTAATCTTATAATGAAAAATCCTATTTAAAGACTTTATGCTATTGCATAAAATGTGACAATGAATAATTACTCAAATTTGTTACTTAGATTTAAATTTTAAATAGCTCTGAAATAAAATCTTGAGGAATGTCTGCTTTTTATACCAATTCTGCAGCACAGCCTATTGCCTGCGTGTGATTTATTCACAAGATTTTCAGCAAAGTCCTCATTTCCAAAGAAACACCTTTGTCATGTTTGTGTTACTGGTTAAGCCAAAAAGCTGCCTCTGTGTTTCCATAGGGTATGTTAACGTTAGCGTGCGGCACAGACACCTCCTCTCTCTTCTGTTACTGTCCCACAGTGGGTTGCTTGCAAGCCTTTGCGCCCAGCTCCACAGCCCGGGCTCACGGAGTGTGGTGACAACCAATTTCACTCCGTTTTTTGCTTGATATTCAGTAAAGAATAATGCCTACTGGTGAGGGCTTGTCAGGGAGCGACTTTGGAAAAGATGGGCACTGAGATCTTGCAAATCTGCAATCAGGAGAAACAAGCAATTCCTAGTTCGTCACTGTCTTCCTACATGACCTTAGGCAACTTATTTTACTCTCAGGGCTTCCTTGCATTGCCTGAAGATGCATCTCTGGCGCTACGCGAGATGCTGTAGGTATTTGGTTTCCTGCTGCTGGCTGTATCCGTCGGCATTATGAAGATGTCTTGGATACCCTCTGATGGGACTGCTTGTCCTTGTTCAACAACTGACTCTGTCTCCCATCTACACAATATGGGTAAAATTAATCTTTTCTTTCCTATCTTGTCTTTTTTTTTTTTTTTTTACTTAAATTGCAGATGTTTCAGGGACCGGCACTCGGTTTGGGGATGTATGTGGTGCAGGACAACGGGGGGTTTTGGATAAATGCTCGCGAGCATGACGTCGTATTCTCACGCTGCTCTCTCTGTGTCACAACGCATATCTAGCTGGAACAAGGCTTCTCCAGTCAGAGGCCAAAATGAAGACGTTGAAGTATAATTAGACAAAATGATGACTCCTGACTATTTGCTGAATGCGTTGGAAAAAATAATTGGAAAGCAGTTTTGCTGTGGGCTTGTGTTGCTATAATGACAAAAAGCTCAATAAAATGATTTCTTAGTGTGAACGCAATTACGCAACATAAATATGCTACCAGGGGAATTACTGCTTCTTGTAAACGTGGGCATCTCTACCCCTGGCAAACCCCTGATCGTTAGCGGGTAAATGAGCGTGATTGTGTGTATACACAGTTGCAGTGCAGCAGACAAGTTGTGTTGACACAACCGCTCCGTGCCTCCGGTTTCTGCAAACAGGGAGGTTGTGAGCAATACATCCCACACTTCCCCCAAGGCGCTGCAGCCCGGGGCAATGGCAGGTGGAAAAAGTTGAGATCTCGGAGAATGACAGGCAGTCGTAAAAGGAATGCCTGGAGCCACCACATCCCAACACAATGCAAGTCATTGTTGTCCTGTCAGTTGTCAGACAACGCGGCTGTTTTATGAGGCTCCAAGGTGTGTGTGTGTTGCATTGTCAGGCTGCTG
>VZSC01013456.1:234506-260538 GCA_013398225.1 Steatornis caripensis | reverse complement strand
AAAAAAAAAAAAAAAAAAAAAAAAAAAAAAAGCACAGAGCAGCCATTTTGTAACAATTTCACTTCAGAGTAATAACAACTTGACTTCCTATCCATTTACCGCTAACAAAACTGCTTTAGAAAATAAACCTTTCACTGTGTTACCTCTTTGCAGTCATTTCTACAGCTATGTACCCACACACTTTTACCTTTTTTTTTTCTTTCCAACAGCAAAAGAAAAACATTACAGGCGAAAAATGTATGGTTTTTTCTGTCTAGGAGAGCAACCAGCCAGAGTCGTGGAGGGTGAAGAAAGAAACCATCATACCAGGAGCGGGCACCTTGTCTGGAGGGAGCTGCTGGCAGCACAGAGGACGCTGAACAGAGACCTGGACTGACCAGGCTGCCGTTGAGTCTAACTCCCTGCTGTCACAGGTAGCTGCCTCATAACAGCCTCATTTATAATTTAGCAAGG
The DNA here is from genome assembly GCA_013398225.1 of Steatornis caripensis. Classification (NCBI taxonomy): domain Eukaryota; kingdom Metazoa; phylum Chordata; class Aves; order Caprimulgiformes; family Steatornithidae; genus Steatornis; species Steatornis caripensis. Next base: position 260,085 of record VZSC01013456.1, on the reverse strand, counting down.
AATGTCCTATGATTCCCTAAGTTTATTGTGTTCCCACTCGTTCTGAGTCCAGACCCGCACTTCTCCAGTACCCAGAAAACATTTCAGTGCTAGCACAAATTAATTCACAGCCAGAAAATTACATCTTGTTCCTGTGCCGGTCTTGTCCTGTGGCTTAAATAGTTTCTCTCCTTCCCTGCTCTCTCCTTCTCTCTCTCTCTGAGGTATATAAACAGCAGTCATAACCTTTCTCAGCATTTCTTATGACATAAAACATCAGACTCTGTTAGTCCTGTCCTGGTAGATGGACTGACTGTTGCCCTGATCATCCTAGCAGCTGTTGGTTATGCTGGTTCCAGTTTGAATTAGTCTTCTCTGGAAAAGGGTGGCTGGCATCTCACAGGGTATTTTAAATGAGTATATACGCTTTGCTGGAACAGCTTAGTGCTTCCCCATCACTCCAGGAGACACCTGCTCCAAAATATCCTACAACCTCACTTGCCATTTGCATAGATGGGTCTTAGTGGCTCAGGACAAGAAATCCAAGTGTTAGTAGAGAGGATTAAAGAAAATGTCTTGACTCATGACAAAGCTAGTTACATTCTGTGGCCAGAATCTGGGAATGAAACAAAAGGCATCTGCTTAGCTGGAGGACCAGATTTCTGACTGTGTCTTGATTTTCAGTGAACACACACCCTGAATTCATTCAGGTCTTCCTCAAAATACTCGCTCACCATCACTGCAACAATGACAAACGGCTTATCTTCTCTTCGGTTATATTCCAACCTGGGTTCCTTTACACTCCTCCTAAGCCGCTAAATCTGATTAAAGTCCAAATTTAGAAGCCAGGAGTGAAAGTCACGCCCTGTTTCAAGTTGGAGAAGGTGTCACCGCTGCCATTAGCGGGGTCAGGCTTGCAGGTGGAGCTACCAGCCAGCAACGTGCTGGTAGATGCTGGCAGTGTATGGAGAGTGAAGAGCGAAGCGTGTGCCTGTGGATCTGTGTGCAAACATAAACCAGGAGTGCTTGGCGTCTTAAATGCTTTTGTGCCAGAGGTTCATGGGACTCTACCTACCCCCTTCTGTTTATCTTAGATGAATAGACGGATGGATAGATAGATAGATAAGTGGAATATATATATAAAATTATATGCATATATGTCTGCATAATGGAATTATTGCAAGGCATTTATTGAGGGATATTGAGACAGTGAGGAGGAGGAAAACTGCGTGGCAGATTTTCCTGGGGAGCGTAAAGGGAGTTCCCATCAGGCTGCATGAGGCCTGTTGCCTTTGCTGTTCCGAGGTTTGTGGAAAGAGGGAGACTGTTCCCTCTGCACAGTCTTCTCAAGGTGCTCAGAGCCCTCAGCCTCCATATACACATCCAAGCCTCTTCTGCATCTCCTGATTTAAGCTAAATGTCACCTCTGCTGAGCTGCAAACCAAAATGATCATTAGGGGTGAGGGCAGGAGTCAAACCTGGTCAGTGATAGGGAAACCAGTGTGGGGCAAAGGCAGGCACAGATTTCCCGGGAAGCCAAGCGGGACCTGCATCCACCCTTGGCTTGTCGCACCAAAGGTGTCCAGTACCTGTCTGCACCAAAGCATTATTGCTCCTTTCCCTCACTGTTTAAAGAGTTGCTTACAGATGACGACTGCGAAGCACGGAGGTTTTGCAGGTGCTATAAGATACCTGCTTTCAGTGGGCTCCAGGAAAGCGGTCGGTCATAGCCTGGGAAGTCAGTGGGTAGTGACCAACAGCCTGTTCGCTCGCGTCTTTCCCACAGAGGCTAGATCAATCCGATTCAACCTTATAAAGCCACAGTCATACAGTAGATTGACTAGGTCTGTGCCTATTAACTACCCCCTGGTGCTGCAGTTAGTGTCTGTGAGTCATGAGTGCTTCAGCTACCTAACAGGTAATGCAGCATGAGAAAATTAGAGTAACTAACTCAGCCCCGTCTGCTCATTCTTTTGCTCTTAGTCCTGCCAGTGGGGATGTCTTACACATCAGCGTAGTGGCAACCAACTGGCTGCTGTTGGTTTGTGTTCCTGAGTGAAGGGTCTCATTCGGTACCTTCATAAATAAAGAGGAGCAGACCCAGTGGCAACAGAGAAAGCGAGCTGAGCTTCTGCAAGAAAGCGTTAGACATAAGTAGTTGTTCAAAAGGCCTCACTCCGCATTGCCTCAATCCTTTCTAAGTTCTCTCTGCTTTTGCAAAGTCGGTGCAAAATACCTCCGTGTCAGAAGAGTTACACACACTTATATGACATGCAGATCAAATCAGTGGCAGAGAATGCAAGCCAGTAGAGATCATCCTCAGATTTCTTATAATGATCCAAGAAGGCAGACAGGAGAAAGACTTTTTTAGGCTAAATGAATGAGGAAAAGGAAACCCACAAACTGGAGAAAGATTTTTTTTTAGGCTAAATGGATGATAGAAAGGAAACCCATGAGTATTGCAGGAAGAAAAGAGAGCACATTTGCATTGGCCTCTTTCACAAAGTAGAGCTGATTTTTGCTGCGTTTTGTGGAATTCTGCAGGTCAGGGGAAAATTCTGTGGTGACTTTATTTAATTTGAAAGTGGGGGTTTTTTTAATTAATTGAATGGAACAATGAATAACTCAGTCATTAAAACAACTGCAAAATTCTTGTGTGTGTGTAACAAACTGGTGTTACCCCTTCTTTACTAATCCTGGTGCTTTTAGGGCTGGATGAGACAAGCTGTGAGCGTAACTAGCGCTCTTACAAGCTTCATATGGAAAGGCTGATGATTTTGGTAGATGGGAAAATACGGAAAAAGATTGTGTGACAAAAGAACAGTAACTCAATATTTCAGTTTAAAAGATTGGCAGTGACTTAGTTAACACCATCGGCACCAGTGTTTTTGTAGCTTTGATTTCAAAGCGATAGACAAGAATAAGGTGTTCCCCTGACGGTGTTTGTTACGGGCTGTCAGCAGATTCTGGCAGACAGCATTTCATTTCTTTCTGCGTGGTTTGTATTTGCAAGATTTCATTGCAGTCCAGGACTTACACCTGCCCCTGTCCCTGAGCTGTATTACACCAGCGAGGACTTTTCCTACACCAAACAGGACTTGATTACCGTGTATTTGTTGAATTGAATGCTGCACAAGCCCCGCTCCTTCACTCCTTCTCAACATTTGGTCTTAGTTTTATGCTCTTTTTACCCTCACAGCACCGTTGTAAGTGCAATATTGCTTTGCCAGTGGAGCACACAGACACTTGGCTGCTGGGCCAAAGGGCCGTGGCTTCACCATGGCTTTTGCAGTTAAGTTTCACGTGTGATGCAGAAGGACACCGTCTTCTAGCAAGAGTTGGTAGCGTAGATTCTGGCCTATGCAGCTGTGACTTGAACAGAAATGAATGAAAGACAATTAATGCAGTTATTGCTACATATAAACATTTTAAGAGGGGAGTAAAATTCTATGCACTGTGATCATGAGGGTGTGAGGAATGTAAATAGACAACTTTCCCCTATTGGCTTGTACTTGCGTTAAAACAAAGCAACTCATTGTGTTTATAATATTCTCCTCTTCTTTTCATTCTACCTGATGGCAAAAGTGTGGCCGTGCTTCAACCAATGGACTCATAAATTATAGCAGAAATCTTCTTCCACTAAGTCACCAGAGTGAAATCAGCAGCTGACCAAACATAAACACCGTGAAACTGGGCTGATGATGTTATTTGTAGAATGGGATTTTTAACCAAAGAAGGGTGATTTTTTTTCAGCTACGAGAGATAGCAAAGACGATGTTAAAGAAAAGATCTCATTGTCTTTGAGAGTCTTGCTTATCACTGATTATTCACGTGCTTTTCTTTTTCAGAATAAAGAGACAGAGCCTTATCTTTAAAGAAACAATTTCATTATCCATATATCAATCTGTCTGTCTGTCCATCCTTCTGTTCATTATATCATACAGCATTTGGAGCAGGTAGCAAGAAGTGAGGGAGCTTGCCAGCTTGAGGCTTTTCCTCTGTGCCTGCAGCCATTTGTGATGAGGGCGCTGTCATGTGGCAATGCAACACCATACGTAAAATAGAAAAGGCACAAGAGTTTGGAGGCCTGAGTCAAAGGCCTATCACCTCAAGGAACTGCTATCCAAAATATGTCTGAAAGATGTTCGGGAGAGTATCTGCACGTCTCCAGTACTGCCAATAGATTTTCTCTAGGGCAATGGAGCTTTAATAATGGACAAACAGGGGGGGAAAAAAAAGGAGGTTGACCTTTCCAAGGGTGCTCTGAATTACCCCCAAATCTTCTGTTTTGCAGACCAACTCTTGGCTCAGGGCTCTCTTTCTGCCACATCCAGGGCAGCCCAGCCCCATCCCCTGCTCCACTCCCCTTGACTTTGTGCCGTAGTCTCCACTGGGAGCTTAAACTGTGGAAGTAGGAGTTAAAGCTGAAGAAAGTCCATGAGCTTTGAAAAACTTACTTCCCTTCAAGAAAGAAAAAGAAAATCCTACAGTGACATCGTGAAAAGAAAGGACCCTGCTTAGTTTTCAACTACCCTCATTCTCTGTTTATATATAGGTGATACACAGCTAGACATGTGAGTAAGTAAAATGCAGCGGGTGCAGTATCACGACAAAGCAGAGCATCTTTTTAAAATGCAGTTTATATGGCAGAAAAGGCCCGGGATTCCAGTTTTAAACAAATGCGTATTTTACAGATCTAAATTGTAATATTTCAAAGATCTTTCATAGAGTCACAAGGACAAAAAATTTTACTGCCACTAAACAGCTCGTCTCCCAGGAGGGAAGCTGGACCCTTGACCAGCCTACACCCACTCCCCAAGACCTGCAGATTTGCAGATGCCGTTCAGAAAAGGGAGAGGATCTGACTGCTCCCCTCACTGGGCACAACCAAGGGTTTAAACGGGAAGAGCCTAGCCTCATATCCACCGCTCATTGCCGGTGAATATTTATACCCAAAACAATACATTGGGAACGACTGTTTAAAATGTATACTTACAACGCACTTACAGTTGTACAAGTCAAATATCGAACGCATCTGACATTTCTAGGCTGAGTAACCAATTGTATTAGGCACAGGAATGCATCATAGCACCCCATGGATACGCGAAACCTATTCGGTTGTTTCCAAAGGCCACTGCTGCTTTCTGATTCACACCTACAACTAATTCCTGGCTGCTACTCATTTCCCAGGAATAAGTCTTATAAATTCGAAGAGGCCAAGGGCACACACGCACACTGGCTTTCCCTGGTACAGGGTATGAGAACTCCTCACTATTTATTACAGGCTCACGAGGCTGATTTAGAAACCTCTCTTTCCTCTGAAGTCCATTTCAGCCTTCACAAACTGATGAGAAAAACCCCAGCATGCTCCTCCAGTGAAGATTACCCAGACTTGCAAGCGAGGATTTAGCTGTACTAATACAAGAGCACAACTTCAATGCTATTTTTTTCTCCTTTCTTTTTTTGTTGACCAATCAATTCAACAACAGGCTAGATATAGTGCCTCAAGGGCATCGCTTTCAACCACGTGACCGACAGATTAACGGAGAGGCTGCAAAATCTTTCTGCTCAAACTGTTTTAACAGAGGATCAAAATCTTTCTCTCTGCATGGGGATTTTTATTTAGCTAGTTCTTTTTATTCAGTTTGCACGTGTTTGTGGAGGAATTAAGGCCTGCAAGGGCACAGAAGATGGTCTGGTTTGGTTTCTAACCTTTTCTTTTCAATGTGTGTTTGGGAGTAGAAAGTTTTCCGGTTCCTTGTGGGAATGTTGCCCCTTCCCTGGGTCTTACGTTTGCGTCGTTGCTGGTTGAATCTCATCAACCTACACATGATGGCCCTGACAGGTCAGAATTCAAAACATTTTGCAAAAGCTCCCCCTTTTCCCAGCTGAAGTTCATGTTCTCGTTAAGGGAAATGGATGGATGTGATTCAATCTGTAGGGGAAAGGCTCGGAAAAGACATGAGCTGTGTGGGTCCTATGGGGTTACATGAGATCTACAGAGCTCTGCTGAACAATAAAACACGAGATTAAATTTGATCACATAAATAAAATAAACGACAATTGACTCATCCTTGTCCCCAGCAGCCTGGCTGCCAGGAAGCTGATGTGTTAACTACTTTGCAGCATAGATGTATACAGGGATTCCCACTGAAACCCTTTATATTTAACACACAGATCTCTGAGGTATGCAGGTACAGCTACCGCTGACGGCAAGAGGGTACATTCACTGTTGCAGCACAGGAGTGTTTTTACTGGAGAAAACAGGACTCAAAAAACCCAAAACAAAAGCGGAAAACCAGACTGCCTTATATTCATGTAAGGCACAAAAGCACACCTGGAGCTACGTAGCTTGGGGATCATAGTGAAGGTATACACACAGCACGGCCAAGAGGTGTCTCTGGCTACAGCATGTGCTGAAACAAAACTGACCCGCTCACTCAGATGTTGGACAATGAACCACAGCAGTGAGTTGGGACAAGAGCAATTCACATACTACCAAAAGCAATGGCAAGAATAAACTCAGCAAAAAAAAAAAGAATGGCTGACATTTGAGAGCAATCACAGTCTGGACATGAACAAGTAGCAGAATTCAGCAAATAGAGGATTTCCCCAGAACTGTGCTTGGATATTCCCGCAGTCTCTCTGTCAATATCCTACAGCTCCAGATTTCAAGCCGGGGAGCAGAGTGTGTGCTACACAGCTGAGGGCAGAGGGATTTTGCCTCACTGCCTGGCAAAGAAAGCTCCAGTTCCTTTTTTCATTTAAATCCCTAAACCTTTTATTTTGCCATCACTGGGAGCTACACGGGGTGACTTTGGGCCTTTAAGACCAGAGGGTTTATAAAGAGCCATGCCAAAATGAAGGAATAAAATATTCATTGCAGTGGATGAACAGTGACAGCCGATCTGATTCTTCTAAACGTTAAAGCGGTACTTGTTTTACATCAGAAAAATGGAATTTGCCTTCCAACTTCTACCTTCATACGACTCTCATTTATTTAGGCACATCTGCATTCATTCACCTGAGCATAAATCCAGATAAATTCTGGGCTTCAGCTGAGACAGTCTGCTTTTCTAGCCCTCTAAATGAGAGCAGAGCTTGTCCGAAGGACAGGCGACGATCAGCAGTGCTGCCTCCGGAGCATCGCAGAGACGAGTCACCCAGCCTCAGCCCCCAGCAGCCTGGCACCACGGCTTACAAAGCTACAGCATGACAAGGACCACAGGGCAAAGCCCATGCTGAGACCAAACTGCGGGTGTACAACTCATAACCCCGAGCACATCTGGCCCAGCCCGGTCTATGACCCAGAGGAAATGCCTGAGTAAGAGGGACGGCCGTAGACGTCCTCCCAAAAGCCACATTCAGCAGTGGTAGGTGGCTTCTGGCCACGTCCCCAAATGGGGAGTCACGAGTTGGTACACTGTGAAGCTTACGAGACCAGACGTTGTAAAATAAGGAAACTCTACCCCACTTTTAAGGTGCTTTTACACTTTTAAGTGGCCAGGCAGTCAGTGTTCAAGGCTAGGTGTCTCAGGCAGACGGTGCACTCGAAGGTTTTGCTGGAGCTGTTCAGGAAACAGTAAGCGTGTCTCTCCTCTGAGACCCACCGGAGGAGAGCCATCTTTTCAGGTTTTGGTAGAAAGGCTCTGATCTTCCAGTATCAGCCAAAACCTCTTTATTTTTTCAGCTGGTTTTAGTTTTGGAGAGCTCTGCCTTCGCTTCCATCCCTTCTGCGAATGTATGTTTGAGGATTTTTAGAAATGGGAATATTTTGACGGCAAGAACAATGCTTGCTAATGAAGTCATTTGTCAGTAAAATAAGTTCCAGTCAAAAATATTGACATGCTTTACTATATATTTATAGATGCAAGATCGGGCATGAACTTCACTTGAATTTAATCCAATTTAAATCTAAACCAATCATTGTTTTCTTGTGTATTTTATGTAATCTAATTCCTGGATGAAGAACCAGCGAGTCTTCGTTCTTGACCTAAGAAAAATGTAAGAACAGTTCTGGGTCTGATGATACAGAGCTTGTTTTCTGTAAGCAACATTGCTTAGTTCAGGTATTTCAGACTGAACTGCTTTCACGGTGCTGACACTTATTTCTCAATAAGCGAATAAAAAGAGGGAGATTACGCCTTCCTTCATGAAACCCCAATGACACATAGAGCGGAAAATCCATGCAGTGTAAGAGATCTTGTAGTGCAGCTTACGCTTAACCCAAGGGTAAATTGAAGACCACAGATTTAAATGAAGTTACCCTCTTAAGCTTTGAAAATGCATCTAAAGAGTGCATTTTGAGGACATATACCTGGACCCATCTGGTGGACTAAAGGCCCCTTGTTCAAGCAAATAAAAAAAAAAAAAAAAGCCTTTGTGGAGTAAAAAAAGGAATGTTTACATCACTTAAATCAGTTAATGGCCTAAGAGAACTTTGTAACTGTATTTCAGCCCCTGTAAGCGTGGAGCCCTGTGACTGACAGCCAAACTGTTGTCTGAAATGCCCCAGGCTTAGCCCAGATACCACATGCGATGGGCAAAGACAGCAAGCACGTCTGTGGTCACAGCCCTCAAGCTCTCTGCTCTCGTCCCTCGTGGTGAAATACCAACGGGGTATGGAAAAAGCTGTGCTTCCAGGTGACCTTGAGCTGAAGAGAATAGGGCAAGAGATTTATTTCAGGAGCTTGTGGGAGGGGCATGCTCTATTTTTAAAGAAAAATAATCAATTTGGGAAGTTTATTACACTCGGACCTGGGTGCCTGCCAGAGAAAAAGGAGCATCCTCCTCCTCAGAGGGATGTACTGCAAACCCATCGTGAGCTTCATGTTTTCTGCAGTACCTGCCTGTCCTCACTGGGCTCTTCTGCTTCGGAGCAGCCCCATCAGCAGTGGGATGCCTTTTCCCCTCTCCCACCACTCGCAGCCCGACCCACGAATCCTTCTTTCCCATGGAGTCACCTCCCTGCCCTCAGCAACATCCCTGCAAACCAGAGGGCACTGCAGTCTCTGCAGCGAGTGGCTCTGCTGCAAATGCTGCTTCCAGGGTGGCAGTGAAGAGGCTGAGAAGAAGGCTTCCTGCGCGTTAAATCTGAGCCAGGAGTAAAGCAGGGAAGGCATAATGCAGTATGTGTTTTAATATTTGATGCAATGAAGCCCTTTGGCTCGGGGATTTGCTGTCAGCTGCTGCAGCATGTGCAGTCTGCTGCAGGATCCAGTGCTGGAGCCCTTTGGGAACCAGACCCGGGTGCATGTCCCTGGGGCAGAGCGTAGCAGGCAGTGGGCAAGGAGAGGGGTCACGTTTGGCAGCCCCCTTCCCGTTGGGCAGACAGCCATGCAGCTTTTAGCGAGGCTTTGTGCTCTGCCCTGCTTCACTTCAAACCTCAGATGAAGGGAGGCACAACGACAAGCTGACGAATTATTTATTTTCTTCTCTTTTCCGTGCATTCTCTGTTCCTTGCCGTGAGGCTGCCTAGAATCCAGATTCAGTAACGCAGGATAGCAGAGTCGCAAAAAAGGCTAATTGTGTTCTCAGGATTCATTAGACATTGAGGGTAATCGCTGCCTGAAACTTCAGACAGGCCGTGGATGAACATGAACCGGCATCGATACCCAGTAGACAGTTGGCAGCAGTCTGGGAAGCAAACTTGGTTTCAATCTGAGTTTCAGGCAACCCAAAAATACAGGCCATGGTTTAAAACTTTGTCCCGGCATATGGAAATAACTGTAGCTGTGGCTGAGACCGGCAAATGTGGAAAATTAATTTTAGATTTATTCTGTCTTTAAGAAAAAAGCACTAGCCTTGCAAGGAAGGGCTGTGCAGGCCTCTTTTTCTTCACTGCTGGAAAGGAGCGAAGTGCCCTGGGGTGGGTGAGCTAAACTGTCGCTGGCTTTAATGAGGGAAGGATTTAAAATCTATCTCTTCTGAGGACTTGGCCTAAGAGCCTGGAACAGGTTACTCTAGTTTTAATGAAACACTATAAAGATCCTTCTCCCTGTCAGGCTAAGGTGAGAAAAAGACTCCTGCATAATTTTTCTCAGAGGAGTTCATCTCGCTTCTACTGAAGCAATGAAGTCTTCCTTATGAACCCAGTGGTAGCAAATTTTAGCTCATAAGGCTAATGTCACAGCAGCTCATATGATTACCCTGTCTGACTATAGAGATTTATTCATAATGAAAAAAATCAATATTTATTCATATTTAATAATCATTCTTTGAAAGCAGAGGTTTCCCCTGTTTATCAATATCAAGTAATACCCCCCTTTGGTAAAAGAAAGTTCTCTGTTACTGAAACGTGGCACTTCCTATGGTGCATCACTATGAGTCCGCTTGATGCAGTCATCTGTCTCCAGAATAACCTGTGCTATCTTCTTCTGAGGCGTGTATAAAATTCTCCGAGATGGAAAACAATAGACCAACCCCTTGCTCCTCGGTTAGAAGCTGATTAATGTCAGGAGTCATCACCCACTAGGAAATTTCTCCCAGTTATTTTACGTGTTTGAGCCAGGTTAGTGAAACTTCTCATGACACAGGAATCCTAGTCCTTCAGCAGGCCTTCCTGCTTCGCACCTCCTCTGACTTAAAACAGCAACAAGAATTAAAAATCTACCACAAAGCTTAATGAGGCTATTCTGTTTCCAAGACATTTCATCAGGCCTTAAGCTAAGCGCTAATACAAGCTCAGAAATAACACAGGCCCGGCAAACGCTGTGTTTTATGGCACAGATACGGAGAACGGAATGGAAGCCACATATCTTCACCTCATTGTGTCTCAGTGCAACAACAAAATTCATATGAAAGCTTGTTCCTAGAATTAATAAACACATTGAACTGCAGCGCTGGGAGCATTAGGTCAGGAGCAAATTAATGTCATTGAGCCAGTGAAGCTTGACTAGGTAAGGCATGTGCCACGTTTGGGCTGCTGAGAAGCCTCCTTCGTTCCACTGCTGATTAACACTTGCCCTTGGTTAGCAGATGTAGTAAGGGTAAGATGTGAAGATGGCCGGTCAAAACAGTCTGCCTCCTGAGTCTGCACCTGAAATTGTTAACAGAGCCTTTTGGGGTCCCTGCCTAAGAAGTTACCAAATCCAGAACAAAATTCAAAACTAGTGTCGTGTCGCTTACACCCATTTAAGAGGAAAAGCAATGAGTTGTTAAGTATACTCAAGGTATACGCTACCTTGGAGTAGAGGTCTGACCGCTAGGATTTACTGCCTTCGCTCTTACCAACATAAAGATCGTAACCACTCAGGAGCCGTATCAGCCACCCGCTAAAGGTCTACGGGCAGATCCACAGAAGTTCATGGTGTGAACAGCTGCTCACAAAGACCCAGGAATGAAAGTGGGTACCTGTCCTCTGACCCTCAGCAGTTATTCACTCCTGGGGTAAGGGCAATCTCTAACGATGATAAGTTCAAATCCTACACAGAAGGAGGTCACAAAATATGACTCTTTCAGGTATTCCCCAGATCACCTCCCAGCAAGTGCCTTGGCAACCTTCCCTGACTGGTACGTAGGCTCAGACCCTTGGTGGCCCCATCCAGGGCCACTAAGGAATAGCAGTGCCTATCAGCTTGTTTCCTTTCGAGAGACCCCAAGGCCCACGAGCAGAAGAGGCACAGAGCGTGGGGAAAGCCGGGGAAAGGAGAACTGTGTTAAGCTTTTCCAGCTGTTGTGGTGGGTGCTTTTGTTCCATGAGAGCCTAAGACTTGAGCAGGTGCCCAGAAGGCTCCTTGAGGGATCAGTTACAAGTGTATGCTGCGGTACAAGTAAAGTAAGGAATTCAGTAAGACACCAGTAATAAAATATGATTTTTCCAGCTATTTGTTTTTCTTAAAAAGATGCTTCTTTCTGAAACGTGGCGCAGCATTTGCTATTCCAGCTACTGTAAGTTCAAGGCCACACATTTTATGCTTAATGTTATTTCCAGAAGAGGCAGGAACCTGCATCAGAGGCTGCCAACCACAGCTTCCATATTATCCCAGACATCTGATGCATTGTCTCCAGAAATGGCTCAGCCATGGGAAGCCCAATCAGTCTTCATCCGCTTCAGCTCATGCGAAAATGAGATGTAAACATTTCCCGCTTTCACTACATTTCTGTCACTGAAGATACGAGGCTAGAAAAGCTTTTTTTAACTTTTCGAAAGCACAAGCAACAAAACTTTGTGCCCTTCTCTCCAATTCTGATTGTATATCAGTATTTCTTGGCTCTGAAGTCTATAATCAGTCTAAACGCTTTCGGAGGTTTTGGACTAAACAACGGTACAAACGTCGTTCATCAGTATAGACTCTTTGGCAGGAGTTAAACTAGGCTCATGCCAGACACACAGATAGGCAGAAGTAAGCAAAGTAACGGAAAAAAAGTTTGCCGTTTCATTAGAAATGTGCAATATACTGATTTTATAAACTAATCAAATAATGATCAAAAAGCCTACTAAGAAGATTAAAACTCTTCATTTCTTAAATAAATGGAAGCTTTGCAGAAAATGAAACAAATATTTATTTCTAAAAATTCCTCTTATCCTTTTCAAAGCTTTCACAAAGACAATTCCTTTTCTTTCCGCTAGCAAATCAAAGGTCCATTTTAACTGCCTAGGGATCTGACTACCTTATCACACATGCTGTACCCGTGCTTGTTAACCAGCTGCTAAAACGAATGCAATAGGTTATGTTACTTGTGGAGGGAAGTACTGTTCTCTTTGGTATTGGAATAAGTAGAAAATGGATAAAATTTCTTATTTAAAATACTGAATTTCCCCCCATATTTTACATTCCGAGCTTTCAGATTTTACCATATAATTGGAATGTCCTCATGTGAGAAATATTAAGTAGTTTAAGCAGTAATGGAAACATTCATACAGAGTCAGGTGGTTGAATTCTGAAATAAATTAATTTCAACAGCATTGATTAAACAAAGGTTCTATATTCTTTGATGGTCTGATTTATTAAGCAAACAATTTGTCTCTCAGTGACCCATAGTTAACATCTATACCAAGATATAATTCACCAGGACAGAGCAACAGTATAGATGAATAAACTTTACTGGTAGTTGACTCAAAAATCTAAGTTGCTACAAACAATTCTAATTGTATCTGCTAGGACAAATATTTACATTTTTACATACACAAATCCGGCAATATTTGTTTTCACAGTGATAACAAATAGTTGCAACTCTTTTCTTCAATGTATCTTTTTTTATTGAGCACTAGAGAACCTCATCCTTTAACAACTTACTTCCTTAGTTCATTGTCAACCTCTATAAAGTTAATTCTGCACATGGTTTTACAGTGTGCTTCCCATAAAAACGGTACGTGTCCCTTGCCTTTTTATGAATGCCAGGCAGAAAACTTCAAGAAAAGTCGGAGATGTTTGCAGTAATGGCCAACTAAGCTGTCGGCTGACCTAGAAATGGAACTTCTTGAATCACAAGCACAAGTGAACGGCTTAATTTCCTATGACATCTGCAGTTACATCTGGACATTTCCCTTTGGTCCATCTGTACTTGGCAGTCCTGCAGTGTGTATAATTTGTTCAAAGAATGCCAGATTGCTGCTGACCCTTACAAGTCCACATGCACACGTCCTTCCTTTGAAGAGAGACAGGTCCTGGCAGTTCTGCTAAGAGGTTTTAAATAGCGGATCACATGTCTCTATCTCAGGTCGAAGTAATCCATCCTTGGCTTGAGATGGACACTGTTTTGATCTCAGGCATCTTGTTTGCTGTGTCCCGTCTCAGAGTGACCACTGGGCATGAGTTCATGAAAATTAGACTGTCACCCAGGCAACAAAAACTCTTTACTCCTCACTGGTTCAAAGCCAGTTTCGTGGCTCTTCCCTGTATCACAGCAGTTAGCAGCAGAGAAAGGGATTTTCTAAAATTCAAGTTGAATGCTCTTGTCGCAATATTCCCAGCAACTTGCTTAGAATTTTTCGTACAACTGTATCACACTATATTAGCCTTCCCACAATTGCTATTTGTTCCTCTGTTTTACTCATGGCAGAGCTGGATAGCCTGTCATTTTCCTTTAGGAGGCCTTTTAACAATGTTAAAGCATCTATGAGGAACCTTATAATCAAGACAAGCTAAATCACTGTCCTAGATATTCCTCGTTGCTCAGTGTGATTCTCTGGGGGCTGCATCTCTTGTGACTGTTGCTAGTGACAGTTGCTATTTCTGCAGAGGTGAACGTGATAGCTCAGCTGAGGAAATGTGAGCAACATACATCCAGCTGCAATCCTGCATTTTTGATAGCATCCTTCTGACGCCTCAAATTAATATTATTTCACATGCCTCTGTTAAGTTCCATATAAAAAATAAAAAAAAAATTGTGGACGAAATTACTGGAACTAATGCTTGCCAAAGCATCACCTTTTGAAATGTTTAATGAAGAATATTCAGAGAGAGCAAATTCTGGATTTGAAACATTTGAACCCACATCTGTAGCCCTTGCACACTCAGTAAGGGAGCAGAAAGCCAATGCAAAATGGAAGGAATGCAGAACAGGTGGAGCTTCGAATGTGTGCAATGAGCACTCCGAAGATCTAGAAATCATTTTCTCAGAAAAGATTCATCAAATCATTTCAGATGAAGTCAAGAAAAATCAAAATTTGTGGTGAGCATTCCCAAAACAGGGAAAAATGATGGAGTTTTCACTATCTAATTGACTTGCTGCAAATTGTTCTCTTGCTTCTTCAACTGAGTCACACCTTGAAAGTATCTCAGCCGTGTGGTTACCAAGGTGCTGATGGGCCACTTTTCTCAGCTTTGCCCCTGCTCTGAACTTAAAACACTGATTCTGTAGAGGTGGGTCAGTTCTGTTCTGCTGTGATGGAGAGAGGACTTGACAAAGTTTAGACGTATGATGATTCAGAGCAAAATTCCCATTATCCTCAACTGATTAAGGGGTTTATAGAATAGGCTGTGTTCCTGCCTTCTATAAATCACTGTATGTTTGTATATACGTAACTTTCTGCCTAGTTTCTCAATCAGTGAATGAAATTATTATTAACTCTGAGATTGAGGCAGGGGCTGTGCTGTTGGTTCTTTGTGGCGTGCAGAAGACCACAAGTGTAGCCCCTGTTTCCTTAGGGCAGATGAGGAATGGCGTTCAATGCTTCCTGAGCCTCCCTCCTGCACTGTGCGCTCCAGTTGCTCGCTCGACTTCCCTTGGAAAGGAGGAGCAGCTCCGCAGCTAGTCTTCTGTGTAATGCATCTATGCATTATTAAAGTGTTTGCACTTAAGACGTTTGTTTTTGAATAGGCTTCTTTGTTATTGTGACCAGAGAGCTAAACAGTGCTTAATTATTGCCAAAAAGACCTTCCTTTTCCTCTTAAAGTGTGTTTTTAAGTAAGTTGTTGTAAGGATCACAGAGTCACAGAATGTTAGGGGCTGCAAGGGCCCTCAGGAGGTCATCCAGTCCAACCGCCCTGCTAAAGCAGGTGCCCCCAGAGCAGGTTGCACAGGAATGCGTCCAGGCGGGTTTTGAATCTCTCCAGAGAAGGAGACTCCACAGCCTCCCCCGGCAGCCTGTGCCAGGGCTCTGTCACCCTCACAGTAAAGAAGTTCTTCCTCATGTTCAGGTGGAACTTCCTGTGCTCCAGTTTGTGCCCATTGCCCCTTGCCCTGTCGCTGGGCACCACTGAAAAGAGCCTGGCCCCATCATCTTGACACCCGCCCTTTAGATACTTGTGAGCATTGATGAGATCCCCTGTCACTCCTCTCTTCTCCAGGATCTCCACATGGTGCCGATCAGGTTTGCTCTTCTGATTGCAATGGTGCTGTACTGATTTACCCCAGCTAAGCATCTGGGACTAAATACTCAGTCGAAACAACAACTTCCTTTTCTTGTATCTATTGTGCTGATTATTTCAGCTCTGTAGAATGTGTCATTACCAGCATGAGATGTCAGCTGGAGAAGGGCTATCTCTGGCTGGTGGGACCTGCCCGTGGCAGGTTCTTAGCCGTCCTGTTGCTAATAGTCTGCGCTATTTCTGACACATAGGCACCCATAGGCCTTTACGCGTCAGGACACCCCTAGTCCAAGTGCCAGTCTAAAAGGCTTTGCAAAAATGTTCTTACTTGTTTTTTTTGGGATGTCCCATTTTTGCTGAGGACTTGGTATTTGAACATTTTTCTATAATCCTTCCTCAATTTTTTCCTTGCCTATTCATATTTAGCGGAAGTGTTTTTTTACTTTCTCTTTACCCACTGAAAGTGGGAATGAGATTGGAAGAAACATTCTTCCTACCTAAGTGAAACACAACCGAAGTGGTTTGAGAAATACCTATATTAAAGAATTGCTTTCTTAATGTAAGAACAGTCATTTTTCAGTAACAACATCCTTAAACCTGGGAATTTTCTGATGAAGCTCCCAGTTGCTCTGGAAGTCAACTCAGTGCTGTCCCAGCTCAACAACCACATTTGTTTGACTGCTCTGGCGAGCTCCCTTGTCCTAGCAGCTGTGAGCTAGCCCAGGAGACAGAGCTCTACGATATTTAATTTTAGCCTGCGCTGCTGGACAGCTTGTCCTGAGCAAAGCAGTAAACTATGAGACGTTCTTCAAAATGACTGTGACTTTTATCCTTTCTCTCCCTCGCTGTGGCCCATAAAACCGTTCATCTGAGCAACTGCTTACAAGCACGAGTGTGGTGTTCACAAATCCTACCTCGCAGTGGGACCTCATCACTTATGGTGATGCCCTTTCTATAAGTCTACCACTTTCATTCTGTCTCATGTCTTCAGCTGTGAGGCAGTAATTTAACCCCCCACCCCCCACCCCGTCTGGCGCTATTAATTTGCACTGATAACTTCATGTCTCTTCTAAAATAGGTTTCTATTTCTAGCACACTTGAAAAGAGTGCCTTTTTTAGGCTTTCTAGCTAAAAGAAAAAAGTCTGGGCTCTGCCTTGTGATATCGCAAACACTGGTTTGCTTTTATTTTCAATGTAAGTGCTGCAGAGCGAGTGCATGTCTCAAATACCGCAGCAAGTGGATAGCAGTAGTTAACATTTTGCTTAGCTATTTGTCTCTGAAACACTAGCTACAGGGGAACAGTCCCTGCAGTTCTCACAAATACTGCCATCCTGGTGTCTTGGTGTCTGTACATGCATCTACAAGACTTCAGTGTGGCTAAACTCTGGCTGGTTCTTAATTTGCCCTTTTCTAGCCGGGCATTAACATGTTGCGACCCTTAAGAGCAGCATAGCTGAATACATGAAGAATATCTATTGCCTGCACAGAACAGAGTTGTGATGTCTCTGTGCTACCCTTAGATGTCACGGCAAGTTGTAGGCCTGTATGTGAATGCCACCCCTCTGCTTCCCTCCCCAGGGTCTGCTCTCCCTCTGTCTGGCAGCAGGACGGAAGAGGAGGACACCCTGCAGCCAGGTCTCTCCCCTCCCCATCTTTGCCCACAGCTGGCAGTGCAGAGAACTTGACTCAAGATTATCAGTCAGCCTTGGGGCTATTAAGCAGCTAAGGCGGCTTTGCTTTCTCGTTGGCCTGGCTTTCCTGCTAAGAGATCTGGTACCAGAAAGATTGGCACTTGAAGAAAGTAACCATCAGAAAAGTTTCAGGTAAAGGCAAACACCGGAGTGTGAGCTTGGGGTGCGCTGCCTGCTGGTCAGAGCTTCTCTTCCTCAGCCTGCTGCAGTGGTTTGCAAAGCTGTCCTTTAGGACCCGTTGCCCACTGCCCACTATAGGTTTTCTTCTCTTAGTGAAAGAAATAGAAGTTAAACTCACCCAAACTCTTCATGAGATTAGGAGTAAGGGTGCACCTCTGCACACTTTTTGCATTTTAAAAGGCAAAATACTCAACAGAGGCTCTGTCTTCTAAAGGGACGCAGGCTGGATACCAGGAGTGAGAATGTTTTATAACCTAACACTTCGGGGCTCTTTTAAGATGCTACTGCCAAAAATTTGAGTATTTACGCTTACTTTTTCAGTCTAGTTATTTGTCATTGGCATGCTGATAGGGAAAGACCATCAAGAAAGAGAATTAATCAAAAAGTCCACCCTGTCCTTTCTCTTATTTCAGTCTGCCTGGCTTTTGTATATTTTTAATTCTTCTTTTTTTTTTTTCACTCCCCTAGTTATATTCTTCTCCTTCTTATTCTCTTTTCCTCTTCTTCAGCCTTATTGGTACAGTGGATCATTGTTTGGTTAAGAGAAAAGTGACTTTTCTAAGCCCAGGATCTGGCCTACCATGTTTGACAACAATGGAAAGCTTGGTTAGATTTTGAAGGGTCTCTGACTTAATATGGTTAAGTAGATTGCTTTGAGAAATAGATGCTGGCTGCAGGCATGAACTGGAGAGCTCTTTGTCTGGAGAACAGCTGAGTTTACAACATATTTCTTGAAAATATCACCACAAAAGCAGGCTAGAGCACAAGAAGAAAGTAAGGAAACTGAAATCTGTAAACAGTTCTGGAGTCCCACGTTCTGTGCTTGAAAGCCTAATCTCCAGCATCATGGAGTATGTCCTGGCCACTGGATCAGTGTATTATCTCTTCACCTGCCAGGCTGGGGAATCTTTAAAAGCTTTGTGCGTAGGCTTCTAGGTGCAAGAAACAGCTTCTTCGGGGCAAGAAAGGAACAGAAATATAATGGGATCCTGACTGGGAAAGAATTGTGCTCTCAAGAATATGAATGTTAGAGAGGAAAGCAAGTGTTACTCCATAAACTAATAGGAGTGACCATGGGAAAATCACAGTAGGACAGCAGCAGAGCTGCTCATCAATCTAAGTAGCAGTTTAATAACTTTGCAGATAAATGGTTGCATCCACAATGAAAAAATTTATTGGATTTCACTGTTCAATTAAAAACCATATATTGTCACATTCTCCACCACAGGCAGTTTTTGAAATCAAGACGGGATAATTGCACTGCTGGAGAAGCAGTTAATACGGAGAAGCCCTATAGCCTGTGGGATGTTCTGTTTTACAGGGGGTTCAGCTCACTGATGGTAACCCCTTGTGCCCTCTTACTCAATGAACCAGTCAAAGGAGAGGGAAGCACTGGAGTCCTTGTAGCTGAGAGTGCTTATGTAGCCAGGAGCTAAGAGATACCTCTTCATCTTCACCTGCACTGTCTTCCTGCTCTTTCCTCTTTTGTCGCTTTGTGTTCTGGGTAGTCCGCGGCATGTAATGCCTTCTTTGTTCATACCAGCACACTGAGACCCCTGTCCTGAATGCGGCTGTTAGGTACCCCGCTGCTCGGGGTGCTACACTAGCTAATACCATTTTTGTGATGTCTGCAGCTTTCCTGCATTCTTATTTGTCAACCTGTTAGAAATGTACACCAGTTCTTGTTTACCAGGTTTAGAAAACAATCTTCAGACCCTAAAAGTTGCTCCAGAAGCAGCTATATGGTACTGTTTAGGACAGTTAATTAAGAAAAAAGGAAGTAGATGATGCAATGGTTTAAAAATGCCTTGCTAATATTGAACATTTGAGGCCTGCAGATGGCCCTACTGTTGCGTTACAAAAGTGGTCTAGCGCATTTTCAATTATACTTAGTGCATTCCTGGTGCCTCGAGGGTTTTTTCCACTGTCTCTTTCTTGACGCGCTCATCTCTAAAATGAACTAAACTGACAAGCCTCCACCACAGCAGAGAGCCATCCAGGCCTTTTTTTTCTCCTCTCTTTTCTTTTTTGAAGTAAGAAAAACCTCTTAGGAAAATCAGACTCAGAGAGCCTTGCTGCCTTACCAAGTCTAGTCTCTTGTGACCACCAACAGCTATGTCATATAATCCCCTTCATAAATTCATCAAGCGCCATCTTAAAACCCTTTGCTGCCATTGGCCTTCCTGTCTCTTGCTCCTCTTGTTTGTATATTAAAAGATACGTATTTTCAGGAATTGCAGAAACGGGTACCATATTGCAAGACCATGTTCCTAATGGCAAAAAACCTATAGGAAATCCTTCAAAAGGCCAGGCAACTAATACATGTCTCCATACAGCTGAGCAAATAAAACAAATGCTTCTCTGGGGAGAACGGCTGCTAGCAGTCAGCAGTGAATTCCAGTTTAATTGGGTTCACATACCTTAGTTTGTTTCTTGAGGGCTTTTCACGTACTTGAGTGTCACTTAGGTGAATACTTTCTGGAAAAGCAAACATTTGGCTGAAATACTCAAATATTCACAGAACATATCCGGGTTGTATATTCAGCTGTCACGTTATCGGTTTGGAAACGGGGCTGTTGTTGAAGAGAGAGGGGTCAGTCCCACTCTCCCTCCTGCAGCTTAATGCAGCTCTGGCAAAACACACGGCTCTGGCAAACTCGTTGTCTCGTATTGTGCCTGGCCACGAGAGCATGATCAAATGCCTGAACGTTTCATCTACCTGCTGGACTGAGATCGCTTTCTACTTTAGCTGTCGTGAACATAATACTAATAAGCTGGGTTTATGTGGCACCTTGCAGCCAAATCTTCCACAAACCTGAAGGGGACAATCGTGCATAACACCCCCTTGAATGCTAAATAAATGATAATAACCTATGTTGGGAGGATGTTGCATTTTAGGGGTATCAAATTTTTAGGTCGCCAACCCCAGGCAGTGGAGACTGCTATGCCCCAATACACGTAAAAATACCTTTCCAAAGCTACGGGATACTTGTCCTACATCTGAAGCTGACGAATGCAAACTAAAAGTTGCTTTAATCTCAGTTCTTTCTTCTGTGGATGGAGGTAATTGAGTCGCTTGACAAAGGTTACATTCATTCAGCATGTGATACTTGCAACTGAATCCAGATATTCTGGGTGCAGCTCCTGTACTTTAATCACTAAACCACAATATCTGAAGCTAAAGTGACTGTTACTGAACAACTCTAGTCCAATAAATTTCAATAGCTTTCTTACAGTTGTCTGCAAGAACAAATTATTCGTAAGAGATGTCTGTGCCTAAGAAACAGAAAACAGAAATTTCTCTCCTAACAGTGTTGGTCACCTACGGGGTCAGCGCTGTTCAGCACAGGCAACCCTGAGCTCGGAGAGGTGTGTGTCCATGTGTGCATGGACGCGGTGCAGAGGCGCACCAGGCGGGAGCAGCACTGGGCTGAATCAAACGGCAGGTCCCCGATGCCTACAGAAACGCAAGCTTGGCTGAATCCTTTTGAGGTAAACGGTGAGGCGTCTAAGGATGTGAATGAGGACCAGACTGAACCAAAAAAATACTAGCACGGAGAGGAGAAAGAAAGGAAACTTTATGTCTAAAGCATGGTGACGCTAATTTTAGTACCTTTTCTTTTAAAAGATGCTTAAATATGCATGGAAGACTTCTGTTCCTTCAAAATAAAATAAGCGGTGAATGGTAACGCTATTTTGACAGATCAGCTCTTCTGAAGAAGTACAGTTGCGTTTCGTAGATTTAACAGAGTAGCTGGAGGAAAAATATTTACCTCTGTGGGGCAGATCAGTGAACTGGCACCTGCACAGTTCCACCGTGAGCTGTAATTTCCAGGAGAGGGGAAGGAATCAAAGCAACGGTTGGCACATCTGCCAAGTAACTGTTTTGTATGAAAATTATAAAAAAATTACTTCTGGCACAACTGTATTGCAACCCAGAAGCAAATTTCCTCTCCTTTGAGTGGGGAGCAACTATAACAAATAAATCCATCATGACAAACACCACAGCTGTGATGCGGTCGGAGCCTTTAGTTTTCAACCCACTCCACACTAGTTTCCTAGTCTCTTCAACAGGCTAGTGACTATTAAAAGCCTCTGGAGATTTGCTGCCTGGGATTTTTAGTAAGGATATGCCACTGAGAAAATGTGGGAGATGGAAGCGATCAATGTAAAATTACAAACGTGCCCTACCAAGCACTCTGCAGTGCCTTTGTATGTGGCTCTCCCTGTTAATTTGTAGGTTTTGAGTAAGAATATCAAATCTTGCATTAATTTCAAAAATCACCTACATGAGGCATCCTTTTGTAATGTCTAGGGTATGCATTTTAGTTATTAGCACTGACAAAGGCCATGATAACTATCATTTTGCTCATAGGTTCTACCAGTGAACTCTGGCACAATAACTTTGTCATATTAAAAGCACAAGGAAAACTGTAATTATAGTAAAAATGTATAAGAACAGTTCCTCTCTTTCTGTTTCAGAAATGTGAACAGTAAGACTTGACTTTGCCGTTGTTCTTTTATACTTCCACTCTACCAATAATATGGCTCAGTAGTCAAATATTAAAAATATTGCCTTAAAAAACTTGCTGGAAGAAGCATAATTTTCCTGCGTATTTATTGGAAGGCAGGAAAACTTCCCGCTACTTCCCGATTTGGAAGAAAAGTGAATGGCTACTGCTGGAAAGTGTAGTCTGAAATAAAACTGTGCCTGGAATCGCAGGTTTCATTTTGTTCCACGCCCATTTGTACGGTTCTGACTTTTCCTGCACACAAATGCGCCTCTAGGAAAAAGTCAGCTATGTTCCTGGGTTTTATGGTATTATGTACCAGCAGAGTGCAGCAAAACCCAACCCGAAATACAGCCATAACGTGCAGGGTTCCTCCTCCGCTGCTTCTTCATTGCTTACTGTCACCATCTCTGAGGCAGACTGACTGCGTGAACCTTGTGTGTAAGAATCTGCGACAATGAAACCAGGCTGGTCAAAACCAGGGTGGAGGTTGGGGAGGGGCGGAGGTGGGTGGCATTTCAAGTTACTTCTGTGTACAGAAAAAGCTGCTGCTTCAGCAAGTATACCCATTTCTGGTTTAAAACATGAACAACGAGCCCCAGCTCGGGACCTCATCAGCCTGTAGTGTAGTGCAGCGCTCAGTTATGCTAATTCACACCAATTAACAATGTGGCCCAATAATAACTTAAATCCCATTTAAAAAGTGAAATGGAGCATTGTTAGCTCAAAAAAAAAAAAAATCTTTTTCTTTTAACTAGCCAGACAGAACACAGATTGGTCAGCATTAACTTTCATCTTTCAAAGGCCCAGAACGGCCATGATTAATTACTCGGTATTTCTTTCTTCTCCTCCCTGTGCTTGTATTAGAATCCAGCTTTCTCCAGTGGGTAAGATAAGATACCATATCTCTCATTATTAAGGAAAAAAAAAAAAGGAAAAGGAAAGAAAAGAAAAAGTTTGTAATGATTGAAAAGATTATAATGGTTGAATTCTCTTTAGCATTACAGCGTGGCAGTATATTTCAGAGGGGACGTGTACGCAGCTCTGGTTGCCGTTTGAAAAACCTATACTGCTAAATGTTCTCTTTGTTAACAGTCCCACAAAATGATGTGCAGGGTTTCCTCTTGGACTGCAGGGCTGATCAATACACACCCATTGCTGGGAGCGGAAAGCTTTCCGTACCCTGCATTCACCTCTCGCAGCACACAGCCTGACCGGCGAGCTTATTCAGAGCCTCCGCAAAGTCTACCACACCAGTGGAAGTATTAGACGCCCTGGAATACTAAAAATCAGAAGTCCACGATCATCTCCCTTCACATCGGGGTCCTGATGCTTTGCCTGAGCTTGTGTTTCTCTCATCACGGTGCTCTTTGACAGCAGTCAAAGAGGACTGTAGGTAAGCGATGAGGAAATAGCAAGTGAAACCAATGACAGATATAAAGGCAAAGCTAACTTTCATTCTAAAATAACAGGGCACGTGGTCCAAATACTTCCTCTAGGCCGTTCAAATCTGCTTTTGAGTCTCACAACGTCAGCCATAGAGCCATCATAAAGCAGGAAAAAACAATTTTGAGAGTATGAAGTTGTCTTGGCGCTTGGTGGAAAGGAAAGTCCTAGAAAAATCAGTGGGATGTGGGATAGCATATTGAAAAATATCATGTGATGAGAGGCAGATTTTGCTGGTGGGAGTGTGTGTCTAAGTGTTTGTGGAGGGAGTAACAAAGGGGTGATAGACAGAAACTAGGAATATAACTTGTGTGTTTTGGAGAAGTGCTCATTGCAATACAATGCAGCAAGCTATATCTGCAAGGTCAGGAGGCAAGAAAGCCGGAGTTTTTTGAAGGTAAGGGCACAAATATCAGTTAAGGCTCAAAACTAACGAGCTGAAAAGAAAGAGACTGTTCTTTGACAACCGATGGCCTAGACAAACTATATCCAGCACTCCCAGGAGCAGATATGCAAGCCCTGGTGCCCGCTGCAAAGTCCAGCTTCCTAGAGGTAATCGTGATCTGCCCGAGGCCTGCATCCTGCTGCAGCTCTCAAGCAACGCATTATTCTCCTCTCTCTTAGATGGACTAAAACGCATGAACGAGTCTATTGTTACAGATTGCCTGGCACTCGCCCAGCCCAAAGGTGACTGCGTTGGTAGTGGTGGGTGAAACTTCACAGATAGAAAAATGCACTCATCCAAATGAAGGCTGCAAAGTCAGCGTACATTTGTTGTCGTTTTACCTAGCTTATAACCCTAGAAATCTCTGAAATGAGTATGCGTGTGTGTGTATAAATATGTACAGATTAAAGTACTGTGCTTATATCAGTAAGAGTTATGACAGAGATTTGGGAAAAAATACCAGAAAAAGAGTAGTTGTGTGACAAGCCAAGGCAAAGCTAAACAAGTTTCTTCTCTTCCTAGGCTTCCCTACATTCCTGAGAGAAGAAATCATTGACAAAGGGAGCCCTACAGCATGCCATATACTTTCCTTTTTTCCCCGAGGGTTGCTACGTATGCAGAAGCTGTAGCGTTGTGACACATAGGCATAAAACCTGCTGAAGTTGTTCATACTGACAGGAAAGTATTCTGTTTCGCTACCTGGTTCAGCTAAAGCAGTGCAAGCATTAGGTAGAGACCACGCTTTATTCGCCTTAGCACTTTTATCTTGCTGTTTGTCTCCATACGCTCCCACCTCCAGTGCGATAAATCTGCAAATTTGACCTGTGTCTCATTAGATGTATTTTGAGGGTTCGGTACTGGCTGCATTCTGCTGCTCTTTCTTCCACTGCCCCCATGAATGGAGTCGACACAGAGCCTGGTTCTGAGCGTGCTCTTGGAAATGCCACTCTAATTTTCCAGTTAGTTGTAAAAAAAAAGTTAAGCTGTATTTATTTGGGGCTTACTATTTAGCTGCGTTTTGTTTTGTAACATGCTGAGTTTCTGCAGCTCCCCTTGACTTCAGTGGGAGCCTCGAGCTCTTGCTTTTGCAAATCAGGACTGCTTGCACCTTTGGTTTGGTCACCTCTGTTGTGTTTTTGGCACTCTTCCTAGGTACCAAACTCTTCAGCAGTCACCTCCTGGCTGACCCTGTCTGCGCTACGCATAGGCAACGGAAAACCACTGCTGCGTTTTCCTAGACTGGCGTCTTTGCCCATGATGCAGGGACATGCAGGGAGATGGGGGCCCAGGAGAGAGTTGCTTCCCCAGCTGTCCTCCCCAGAGCATTCGTCTCCCAGATGGCCCCATCCCTTCCCTTGCCACCCACAGGAACGGCTGCCCCACGCCATTCTCATGTTGCCATGGTCGATGGGAGAGCTGCTCCGTGCCCAGAGCTAGGCAGAGCTAGGGCGACGTGGGGGGTGCGGGACAGGCATGTCCTTGCGGATGCTGCGTCCAGGGCTGGCAGCAGCCGGGTGTGGGTCGTGGGGCTGCTCCGACGCCCCCAGGCTGTGCCGCAGACCAGCCCTCCC
>VZSC01013456.1:217471-232427 GCA_013398225.1 Steatornis caripensis | reverse complement strand
AGCCGGCGGGGGTGGGGGTGGGGGGGCGCTGAGCGCGGCTGCGGGTGAACCGCCTGGGGAGGGGGGAAGGGGGCCTCCTGCAGCAGCGATTTCCTCCGCCAAAGGGGTGGTCCGAAGAGGGTATCCCTCTGAAGTCCCCGGTACTCCATATATGGCCAATCTACGTGGGCTTCTATTTTTATGTGCGAATTCTTCCTCCTCTTCCCTCTTTTTATTTCTCAGAACACCCTGCCAGAGATCTGGGTGTGTTAATCTGATTATTCCCCCCTCTCCTCCCCCCCCTTAAGTGAGAGCAGGCAAACACAAGGAAATCCGCGGCTAAGGACATGTGTTGTAACCGATCATTTGAGGGACGGGTTCAGAAACAGAGAGAAAGCAATGAAAAACAAACAAAAGCCCAGTCACGTACGTACGTGCACACACAGAGCAGAGTGAGCACATCCCGCCGCTGGTGAGGACAAAAACAGTTAACACCGTTCCGTGAAAGACCCTGGCTTATTTATCATGGTTAATTAAAATAGTCATTCAGAGCGTACCTAATTTGAAGGAAACGGAGCCGTCTCCAGTGTGATTTCTAATGGGGAGGAAATCATTTCGTTTCATACAAAACGCTGTACTTTTGTAAAATGTATCTCCTAACAGGGATTTTAGTGAAGGATGGGGCTTGCACCTGAAGGGCAGCGCTCTCTTTCGTAACCTCAGTCATCCGTTCCTTTTCATTCCACAAGCCTTCGTGCGTTCATTTATGGAACCATCCAGACCTACAGACGAGCGGCGATGCCTCCCTCTTCCCTGTCTGAGCCTCTCTTGCGAGCAATAATGGGGCGCTGGTTATGTTTAACTCTGACACCACGCGTACAGGCTTTTCTAAATAGTCTGCGGATGGCACAGAGTCAAAACATCAGTCCCACATTAGCGATAATTCCACCCTCACCACTTCCCCCCCGCCTCCCCCCGCCTTTTGCCACGGCAGGGAGAACCGGAAGAGAGGGAAAGCTATGCAGCTGTATTTTGGAGCGCATTCATATCGTGTTATGGTTGTATGGGGGTGGGGGATGGGAGGGGAGGGAAAGCGCGGGGGAGAAGGAGAGAGAACTGCGGGTGATTCCTCCTCCCCTGCTCTGTAGTTCCCCACAGAAAAACGTGACTGTAGATCGTGCTTTGCGATTCTCACCCTCTCCTACAAAAATACGTCCTTCAGTCTCATTTGGAAGGAAGCAGTCAAAAGTTTGCTAAATATACGACAAAGGAATTCTCAGGCAAGAGGGGCTCCCTGCTGCATGAGAGTATCTAATGAGCTGTGCGCATGAAAACCACAGGGAAGGCGAGAACGTGTCGGGTTTAAGGGCTGTAAATACAAACTAGCAGTGTAAGATTAACACTGTGCAGACCCCCACACACTGCCCCAGCTGAGGGATCCGGAACAGCAGCCTGATGAGGAAACAGATTTAGCATCATAAATGGCAGTTTGGGAAAGCAAACCTTCTCTGGCCAGCTCATGCATGGGTTAATGGTACCCAGCACTTCAGTTAGGTATGCACTGCAGATGGCCAGAGGAATCCCAGAGTGAGTCTTGGTCTGAAATCCAGGCTGTCCGCGCGCACGCGTTGTGCTTTGCAAGTTCCTAGCGCACACGGAAAGTTGAAAAGAAATTTTCGGTCAGACAGCTTGTCTGATAGGTGGTTTTGAAATGAAGTACAATTTTTTCAAGAGAGCGGTACTAGGACTTATTAATAATTCATATTAACGGTAGATAAGGGAAGCAAAAGAGGAATTATAAACTGTTGTTTTGACTAAGCCACCAGCACTGCAAAATGCTGGCCGGGTTTGGATTCAGCCCAATAACGCCTTTGAGAAGAATTTCAGTCCATTGGATATGAGCAGGGATGAATCTGGCTGCTTGTATCAAAAGCCAGGGAGGAAAATGCAGTGAAGACAAAGTGAAATGCAGCATAACTTAGGGATAAGGGATGGTAAACGGAAGAGAGAGGCAGGAGGGAGTGGGAGGAGGATGAAAGGTAGGTTTCCAATGAGAAAACTGTGTTCAGTTTAAGATTCATTTTCAAGCTCTGCTGCAGCAGAAATAATGTATTTTAATGAAACAACACAGGGCAGAATCATTAAATAGATCACAAACGTTGCCCGTTAAGCTTAATAGGAACAACTACCTCTGCCACAGTTATTCTTAAGGTGAACAAGGGAAGGGATGTATTCCGTGTTGCTCAGGAACGCGGATGCCTCTGTCCCGGGAGATGCAGAGGGGGGCAGCCTTTTGCACCGCAGCACTAGGGTTTCTGTCGCCGTAACTGCCACTAAGCAATTTTAGTTGATTCTCTAGCATCTTTTGAGGATGCTTTAAAAAACCAAAAAGCCCATGAGGAGTTTATTGACTCTATCTGATAGTATTCAAACACTCATTTCACACTGAGTACAGGACAGCTGTGAGAAGTGAAGCCTAAAAATGAAGTAGGAGGAGAGAGAAAACTGGAATTTGGTCTAAGAATGATTCAGCTCCCTCCTAATTATTCAGGCAAATGTTCAGCAAGCTGAACAACGAGTACCTGTGGGTACAGCCCAGGAATAAAGAGACATGGAACGTACTCTGCTGTATGCGAGTGGCATGATACAGGTTTCTACGTTACCGGCAAGGAGCCGGCGAAGGGCAGAGCAGGCAGAGCCTGCAGCAGGTTAGCAGGGAGGAAGTGACAGCCCTTGTTTTGCCCATGATTTGAGGTCTGATCGCAGGCAGGGGAAGCTTTCTGGCTGCTCACAGAATCACCTTCAGCCTCCGACACTCACGCCTGCATGCTGCAAAGCTGGGCTGTGAGGCGGTCAAGCGAGCGAAACACCGAAATGCTGAGCAGTGCCACCAGGTCCTGGATGTTAATTCCTGGGCTCTACTGGCATCGGTTGTAACACAAATACCGCCTTGATTCCCTCCACCTTCCTCAGACATTTCAAAAAAATTTTTTTTTTTTTCAGCAGAGAGCGAAATACCTTGTTTACCCAATTGCTGCTCATCTACGCCTCAAGTAGGTGGCTGGGAAATAAATTGAACTAGGCAGGGAGGGCAAAAAAGAGAGAAAAAATATACCTGCTTTGGCACGGAACATTTCACAGCCTCTCTGATTTCTGCATTTTCCCAGCCTTAGATGCCAAGGCATGCCCCAGTCTGCTAAGGGCTGCGTGATCAGAACAGTTTGAGGATCGAGCCCTTTATGCCAAACTCCTAATTATTTTGTGCCATTCACTGCTGTTTATGTAACTACTGAATTTTGACCATTAGTGGCACTTGCATCTACGTGCCGCAGGCTGCTTCTGATTAAATTTGAGAGAATAGCTAGGCCTAGGTTTAATTTTTTCCCCACGTTTTCAGCATCTCTAGATATGCAGTTAGGTTGTGGGCTTTTTTAAGGACCTGTCTATGATAGTGTGCTCCAATTCAAGCCAAGCCAAGATTCCTCTGAGGCTTACGATCAAAAATAGAGAGATTTAAAATACAATTTTAACATAAACCCTCAGAGATGAGTCCCCACTGATTTCCTGATTACTCTCTTAGATGTGCGGAGCCAGATCCCCAAAGGTGTTTTGGTACCTGGTTCCTGACTAGCTCCTTAAAGAGCAACTAGGACTTAAATACTCAGTGAATCTGGGTCTCCACTGCTGACCCCACCTCCCCCTGCCTCGGCTGGGTGCCTTCTCGCAGCTATGCAATCTGGTTTGACTGCATCATTTCCAGCGATGCCAGACTTTAACATCTATAATCCGACGTGTAAAGGAGAAGTAGTCACAACTTAATCAAATCTCTAGGGATTATAATCTGGCATGGAGGTGTGACTGGTCTGAGGTTAGGTATGCAGAAGCGTTGCCAATGGGAGTTTCAGGCCAAGCTCAACTGCCAGGAGAAGGCTCTGCACAAGTCTCACCAGGCACAGAGAGAGCCACAAAGGTGTTGGACACAGAGGAAGGAGGAATGGGACCATTTGGTCTATATTTTATGGAGGAAAGGGGACAGAGATGCAGGTATGTCTGTGTGCCTGTGACAGAGACAGCAGGTAAGGGTTAAACTCCATTTTTGATTGAAAACAATCTCTGCTTTAATAAAATAAACCGTCATCAGATTTGAATACTCCTCCTGCGCATCTGACCTTAACTTGGGGACCGTTCCAAAACTTGTCTAAAAGGTGAATTGAAGAAAGGACAGAAGTCACATGAAACAGGACGCAGGCTGAACTGAGAAGTGTGAGGCTTCTCAGACCCATCAGACTGTGGGTAAAACCACTTCTGGCTGCTGTGCAAACCTTAAGGCGCCTAAAGGTACCACGCATTTCTGTTTGATCTCAAAATGCCCAGTGGTCCTTCAGTCGCGTTGTTGGCGCTGGCCGGGTAAGGCCTGCTCAGGTAAAGCTGTTGCAAAACAGGAGTTACATTGAAGCCTGAGAAACGGAGATGCCAGGCCCTTGGAGCCCAGCTCCAGACTGCCTCAGGCCACGGGCCACGCAGCCAGGCTCTCAAAACTCAGCTGGCTCCACTGCCACCCACCAGGCGGCTGGAGCAGAGAACCCCAAGCTCCTGCCAGCTGCGGCCGATCGGTACGTCATGTACACAGGGTTCTCAGGGAAGGAGCATTGCAGGCATGTTCTGCCTGTAGAAACAGCAACAACAAATCCATGGGATCATGGTTTGAAAAATGCGTCTTCAAGTTTGCCCTTTAAAGGCTTCTTTAATGTCTCATCGCTGTTAAATTTCACAGTGCATGGAGTAAAATTGACCGTTGTTTGGTGCTGCTATCTCTACTTCAGTTTCTTTTTCTACTTCAAGTTCTTTAATTTTTTTTTAAATTTCCTGTGAGCATGAAAACACAGTAGCACACACCAATATATTAGCACACAATGTCATATATTTGNAGAGAGTCCAGCGGAGGGCCACAAAGTTGATTAGGGGAGTGGAGCATCTGTCTTATGAGGAAAGGCTGAGAGAGCTGGGTCTGTTCAGCCTGGAAAAGAGAAGGCTGAGAGGAGATCTGGTCAGTGCTCACAAATATCTAAAGGGTGGGTGTCAAGAGGATGGGGCCAGACCCTTTTTGGTGGTGCCCAGCAACAGGACAAGGGGCAATGGGCACAAACTGGAGCACAGGCAGTTCCACCTGAACATGAGGAGGAACTTCTTTACTGTGAGGGTAACAGAGCCCTGGCACAGGCTGCCCAGAGAGGTTGTGGAGTCTCCTCCTCTGGAGAGATTCAAAACCCGCCTGGATGCATTCCTGTGCAGCCTGCTCTAGGCTAACCTGCTTTAGCAGGGGGGTTGGACTAGATGATCTCTAGAGGTCACTTCCAACCCCTACCATGCTATGATTCTGTGATTTCTCCATATAATTTTGGCCATATCCTCTGTTTGACCACCAAGCTTTAAGTGAGTGCAAATTAAAGTGCCGGTTTAATCCATGCTTAGAACGAGGTTGTGCTTTAGGGGGATATTGCTTGTTTACAGGAAACACAGGCTGTTTAAAACCGCGAGCGGAGTTTTGGAACTGAGAAATGCAATTCTCTCTGTTTGCAGGCTTTGAGATCAATGGAGCTGTGATGAGTTCAACAAGTCAGCTTGTGATTTTAAATAATCCACCTGGAGATAAGGGTGTGGATAGTCCTTCCTTTATGGTTATATTTGCCACCCACACAATACACGTATTTCTTACTTTCTTTATTTCACCATTTTTGAATGGTGTGAAGCGATGCCGAAGGACCAACTTCATTCGAGTTGCGCCTGATTATACTGAGTGAGGTAAATATGATTTAAGGGAGGGAACGGAAACCTCACGAATCCCGAAGCAAAAGGAAAAAATGTAAAGCAAACCAGAACACCCCTTCTCCTCCCAGGTTTCTTTCTGGAAGGTAGCTCTTGGGCTCCCCTACAGAGTTATCAGTTCAGGGCCATCAGTTGCCACAGCAAATGGTGAAAGCCGGAGCAGATGAAGATCTCCTGAAGACGCCGTCCCAGACCAGTAGGAAGGCTAGAGCTGCCGTGTCCGATGGTGTCATCAGGTCGAGTGATTTCCTCTGACGCTAGCGCATGTGATGCCACATGTTGTGTCTCTTGCAAGGAGAAGGATTGCCCGTTTCCCTGGGGTCTCAGCATGGCTCCCACCCCTCACCTGAGCCTCAGCTGGTGAAAACTGGTGGAGCTCTTTTGACCTTGATTTTCAGCACCTGTCCTAATTTGCGCCATCCCAACCAGGGTGCCTTCTGCTGCTCCACCCCTCCCTTACACAGGTAAAAGGGCTGATGGGAGAGGCATTTTCTTTTGCTGTGGGGCTTCCCCTGTGCAGATTTTGTCCTGGAGGAAGGCGTTATAGCACAAAGAAGCACTGTGAGCACTCTGTTCTTCTCCCTTGCTATTTCTTTTCCTTAGAGTGTGTGCGAAGGTGTTGACTGTTAGTAGGTCTAGTTCCTGCTCTTCCTTTAAACTGGGTCATCACAATTTACCCTCCTAACTTCTGTAAGTTGTGGGGTTTTTTTCCTTTTCTCTCCCCTCTTTGATATTATCCTTCTGCATCTTTCCCTCTCCTCCCCTTCTTCCCCTTCCCCCTGTTTCCTCCTTACACTAAACAGGAGGAAAGTGGGTCGCTTCGTAATTGCTCCTCTCTATTTCAGAGAAACCCAGAGGCATGAAACAGAACAAACAGGTAAGTGTCACCACTTCAGAGAAGCTTTAAAGATGTTTTCCTCTTGGCTGTCTCCTGGGCTTGCTTCGCTTTCTCCCTTCCCTTTGCTTCCAAATTCCTGATCTAACAGCTAGTGCTGCTGTGTAGTAAAAATTCAAGTTAAGGCTAAGTGACTTGGGAAGCTGAAAGTAAGGCTGTTGAATGGTTTTTCTCTCTCCTTCTTATATGTTTTCGTTCAATGGAATGACAAAATTTTGCCAAGGGGGTGGGTTGTACTTAGATGTGCAAAGGAGGGAGTGATTCAGCGCTGATACGATAGTTTGCAGTGATCTCGGGCACCCATTGAAATGATCCAGAAAAAAGAAGGAAAGGCTTCCTCTCTTATTAACAGTCTTTATCTGGGAGCTGTTTGCCAAGCAACGGGGCTTTAGATCATCCCCAGTTAGAATAAACAACAATAGAGATGTCTGGTCTGGCCAGGCACACAAGTATGTGTTTTTTTTAATGTCAGCATGGTCCTGGGGATTCTTCTGCCCCTGGGGCCTTGCTGTGTCAGGGCTATCTCAGCCATTACCTGTGGCTTTCAGTGGAAAACTTGACCATTAAGCTGAGTCTGTCTCTGAGGAGAGAGTTGAAGTCCAGTTCCAGGTGTAGAGGCACTCCAGGGTTAGAAAATTCAAAGGCTGAGGGTGATGGTTTTGACAGATGGACATAATATTTTTTTGGAGATCCAGCCATTACAGTGTTTACTCCCCATCAGAACAAGCTTATTGTACATACTCAGTTGTGACTTATGGACATCTCCTCCTGCTCCAGCTTCCACTGTCCTGTGCAAGAAATTGTTCTTTCCCCTTGGCAAATTCTCTTGCTATTTGTTGTGCAGAGTGGTGGGAGTGATCAAGCTCTAGAAGGGCGGGGACCTGGGCTTTACTCCTAGCCTGGCTATTTAACAGTTGTACCATTCTGGAAAACGTCACTTCCACATGGACAATTAGTGCTCTGGGCCGAGGTACAAAAGTGTTGTCCTCCCTGCCAGCGCTGGCTGGCACAGCCCTTGGTGGCGTTTTACAAAACCTGCTGCATTGATGCAGCTGCATGTTTCTCTTCCCCTATTTAAACTGGGGCTCGATCTATCTCAGCCTCCATTCCTGTTGCTTTTTCCTCTCCTATTAAGGCTGCAAATGTTTTCACCCTTGCCTCTTGTTTACTATGTACCTGCCCAGTGGGACTTGGTGCTGCCTCTGTAATTTACCTCTCCAAGGAGAGCCCAGAAAGCCAACAGGGCAACCACCTAGAGAGGAGGTTTCTGTTTGTTAGGTGAAGGGAAAGCTTGCTGATCCTTTCGGAGACTTGTTTCTGTCACTAAGGGCTCTTGGGAAAACCTGTTGACTCTGCCCAAAAGCGGACTACATCAGGCAGGGAACTTACTCGAGGGGAAACGGCAAGTGTTCCTCTGGGCCATGATGTCAACTTTCCATCATGTGGACGTGTACCTGGAATAATTCAGGTGACTCAGAGGAGGACAGGCTTACTCTATACTATAGTAGGACAGAGTTATCAGATAGATCAGCTGTATCTAGCCTAACTTTTTAGGTTTTTATTCACTTAGCCTCATTTAAATAGATTTAGCCTAAGGTGTTAACCCTTGTGTTCATCTTCCATATACATAGCAGTGCATTTAAAATTACTCCTGGTAGTATTTCTCAGCCTGGTTTGAGGCAAAGGACTCTTACGCATTATTGGTCTAACAGAAGGACTATATTTGTGTATTTATGGGATAATGTCTTCATACATTTCTTAAATGGGATTGAAAACTCTCCTGGAAAATTCCTGAGTGTTACTTCAATTTCCCCTCCCCCCTCCTTGTGTTCTGCAAATAATTGATTTTTTTAATGGACGAACCTACTGAAAACCCCAAGTGAGGGGAGCAAATCTGTCAAGAACTTCCCAACTTCTGAATGTAGAATATTTTTTCTTCTCCTCTCCTGAAAAAGCTAATAAATATTCAAAATATTTTGAGGAACCAGAGCTCAGCTGAGGAAAACTCTACTTCTAGCAGCCTAATTCTTGCTCCTGGTATTTTTGATATGTTCTAAGGAGCGTTCTTCAAACTGCCTATCTCTAAAATACGCACAATACAGGCTCCTCTTGAGTAATAAGCCTTGCTCTCACATGAGCTGTGTGAATAACATGAAGCTCAATCTGAGGATGTCAGCTTGCTGCCTCACTTGTATTTTTCATGCAAGAACCAAACACTTGATCGTGATAGCGCTTGACAACCTGCACTACTGCGAAGCCCGGTCCTGCCTCGGCAGGGGGTGTGAAAGGTCAGGCCTGGGTGTGTTAGCATGCTGAGGAGGATGCTTTCATGCTGCCAGGTCAAGGTGTGCTCTTGCACTGTAAGAAAACAAAAAGAAAGGACTAGAGAAAGCAGAGGCCAGACCCAAGATCCAGGAGTTTTGCTGTGGACTTCAGCAGGGCTCTGTGGACGGTTTAGGACTGAGGGATGATATGGATTGCTGTCAGATCACTTTAAAATAGTTCCTGAGAGGTCTCTTACTGAGCAGGAAAAATCCTTGTTACTTGAAGGCTGTCTGAGCAACTACTCACAAGTCAAACTGCAGCTCTCACATTTGCCAAGAAAAGACCCTTTATTAAGAGGAGTCTATTAGAGCCTGTGCAGGCTACAAATGAATCCCCCAGGTGAACATGATGCCTACCATATGACCCCTATTAAGCCCATTACAGCCCTGATTATCCTCCCATCAGTGCCTACAGCGGTGCTGCCTCTCTTGCTGTTGGCCTTGGAGCAGGCCTGTGGCATTTCTGTCTCTGACTTGTGTCAAAATGCTTGTGAAAGATACCCAGAGACTTGGGCTTCCTCACCCCTTCCAGCCCCTTTCCAAAGCTAGAAGGTGACTAGAGAAATAATAATCTATTTTAATTATGTATTTGCCTTGTTACTTTAGTGTTGCTGCTACAGCTGAAGCAGTGGTTCCTAAGCCATGGCTTATGAGTAATATGTTCCTCGTGACCAGGATGATCCAGATAACGGAGATCAAAATAGGCCGTTGCCTCTGGCACACTTTTTTTTGCTCTTGTGGGCTCAAGGGATGCTGGGGAGTGCTCTGCTAGGAACTAGGCTGTTACTTGAACTCTGCAGCTGTGTGGAGGAGATGGGGAATCCTCCAGTGCCTCTCTGCAGGCAATGTGAGTCTTGTGGAAGAAAAGGTGCAAGGGAAAGGAGCTGGTATCCCCTCTGTGGTAGCTCACTTAGTAAAGGGACTGTGGCTCTTTGGTCAGCAGGAAAGTGAGAGAGGTGGTGCGGTTTTTGCGGCACCTCCAAGGCACCGCGAGCTGCGGAGCAGCTTCTTTCCCGTACCAGACCTGGTCATGATCTAGGTTTATGATTTGCTATTTGTCTTTTCCTACGTCTGGAGGATGGAGGCTAAGCCTTTGCAGTATGACTGTTGACCACTTATTTTTCCTCCTAAACGAAGGCAAAAAAAATGAAGGGTGTAATGTATAGACTGACTCTCAGCTGCTGTCTGTGACTTGTCTACTCAGCGCAACAGGCTGAGGGTGAGATTTGGTGTGCAGAGGGGGCATTTACGAAAAGGCAAGAAGATACAAAGAATAGAGGATGGAAGAGAGCCCTGAACAAGCAACTGTGAGTTGAAGCTGTGAGGTTTGTCTGATAGTAAAATAACAACTAATGAGAGACAAATTGTTTTGGTCTTTGTGATGGCACAGTGGTTGGGGGGGGGGATTGTCTGCTCAGAGGCTTAACCCTGGAGTGCTATGCTACCTCCACCTTGCAGTACTGCCTATAAGCCATCATGGGACTTAGTGTCGCTCAACTCAATATGCTTGTGTTTATTTTTATCCTTACACCAAACTTTGTCTGTGCTTATCCATCAGAGAATCCAAAGCAGGTATCTGATCTGTTCACGGGAGTGATTTATTCCTGTGGGATGTTCCATCATTCTGCACCCAACAAACAGGATCAAGATGTGATGAGGTTTATATCTGGCTCTTGTTTGTAATAGTTTAAGGGGGAGAACAGGAGAAGCTTCATGCCTGTCAACAAAGCAGGTGAGACATTCAGCTGAGCAGTGCCCAAAGTCACATCTCTGCTTTTCTGCAAGAAGAGTCTGGACTCTAAAATATCTTCATTGCAGCTTTTTTTTCCTCCCCTCCTACTCCAGGATGCTCCTCCTGCCTCTCCAGCCATGCCCCAAGGTGGTGCGGAGCCCCTGGAGCCAGCAGGACTGTGGCTTTTGTGCTGCAGCAGGGAGCTGAGCTGCTCTTGTTCCCGGTGGGCAGGACCCTTTGAAGGCAGTGAGCAATTCTTGAGTATGAAAGATCTGCAGGGAAGGCCCAGACGGAGTAGTTAAGCTCTTTTATTTGATTTCTGAGTGTCCCCTTGTTCCTGTGAGTCACCTGGCACGTGGCCCTGGTGCCTTGCTACGTGCATTGCTTAATGTCTCGGCATTGGAGTCTCTCTGCAGAACGTACCCTTCAGCTGATCGGAGATCTTCTGCACAAAAAAAACCCCCACACCACCAAGAAACAAACAGCAGAATCGATCATACTAAGGCAGAAATAGCTTTGTGCTGGAGCCAAGATCCTTTTAAAGCAGGAATCATTCATTTGGGAGATTTTAGCAGCACTGGGCTTGTTAGTAACCTCAGCTATTTGAATTCATTGGGAGTGTCCAGCGCCAAACACACAGTACTCAAAGAAATTAAAAATGATCCCTTTGGAGCTCACTCTATATTTGCTTTCTAGCTTTCAGCTATTTAAAAGCTGTGCTTCCAGCACTTGCACATCCAGCCACAGGGGGTAGAAAATGGACCAAAGATTGCAACAGTACAGAGCTTACCAGAGTAGGAGCTGCCCTACTGGTGTCGGGGGAGCTGGGTCATGTCCTAGGCTTTCTGCCTGATTACCTTTGTGAGCTCCTCCCAGGAATTTTTTTCAGCTTCTCCAATCCTTTCCCTACTCCCCACATAACTGTGCTTCCAGTAGGAGCCAGGATGCGACCCCCGGTGAACGGGGCAGCATTGCTGTGCCCTCTTGTGTTGGCACAGGGGCTATCTAAGAGTCCAACTGTTACTACTTTATTGCATAGGCCATTGTTCCTTGCAGAGCCTTACTCAAAAGCTGGAGGAACTTCCTTCCAGCTGTGAGCAAAGGTATTGGAATTTGACTCTTTAAATTGATCTGCTTGGCGGTATCGATTGGTTTTGTTGTGGGGGGGGAGGTTCAAGACTCTACAATTTGCTGTTTTTATCTTCCCCTGTAACAAACAGAAAACAACACAGCATAAACTGAAGGGAGAAGCAGTCTGTGTGTATTAATACCTGGCATGACATTTCCTTGCAGAAAAGGAGATGCCTTTAGTTTACCTGTCTGAAGAATTAGCACTGGCACTGCTTTCTTGCTGCACAGACATTGGGACTGCTGCCATTCTATGCACCAGTCTCACTGCTTATTTGGCAATAAGCGTGGAGGAGCCTTGCCTGGTACTGGGTATGAATCCACAGTAGGGAGGAATTCTCCCACACACTGCCAGAGAACAGATTTATTGCCACATATTCACACAAGGTGCTGAATTCATCTAAGTATCTTCTAATGTTGTATCTTAATTGCTCATCTCAGCTGACTAATAATAAGTCACTGCTAAATTTGCAGTGGGGGTTTGGGGCGTAGACATTGGAAGAGATTTTATTGATATTATTGCTAAAGGTCTTTTCTGTTTCTTCTGGGTAAATGAATTCTATCCTTTTGGTTGTATTAAAGATCTTTCAAAACCAATCTGCTAGCAATCCTCTCTCTCTGCGCTCTGAGCAATCGCTGTGCAGGCTGCTGCATCCCTAGCCAGCAAAACGCTGTGTGCTGGCTGGAGGCCTCAGCTCCACCTGCCTGCACTGTAAGTCAGAATGCAGGGATGAACAAAGGCTTCAAGCGGAGGTTTTTTTGTTGCAAACCATCCTATAGAGCTAAACTGTCATTTTGCAACAGTAAGCGCTTATGGGACAGCACCTGAAGAGTAACAAAGTGTGAAGCAGTTGTCCCTCTTTTTCAATGCAGGAGATCATCAGAGTCTTAGAGTCTAAAATAGGTGAAACTGGCAAAAGGCAGTAGAAAATAGCCGTTTCTGGTCTACGGTTTTCTGCTCTTAGTAGACTTTCCTGGTATGGTGATAACTCCGATGCTGTACAAGGTAATGGTTATTTTCAAACCAAGAGACCTGGGAGGTATTTAAACTGATTGTGCTTCAGGTCGTAACTCAACCTCTCTCTGAGGAAGGAATTGTTTCCTGATCTTGATATTTTTTTCTAAAGATAGTCTTGTAACTGCCGAATTGGGCAGATGACTGGAAGACAAACCAGTTCACCATATTGCCTCATTACAGTTCTTAATTGACATATTAGGAGCTAGACTAGCACCAATGTGGTACAGCATAGCTTTCCTGTGCACATATGCTGTTTTACGCAGGACCGTATAGAGAGCGCTCCATGGCAGGAACAGTGTAGCCATTGAGTGCTAAATGGCCATGCAAACACAAACCAGAAACAGGGCAGCCTATTGGGTAAAGATGCGCAACCTGTATCCTCCAGGCGTGTCACTGCAATTTCAACGTTCTATGCAAAATGCAACTGCATGTAAGACTTTGAGTAGCAAAATCTCCTCATGTTAGAAATTTTGTGGTGGACACTAGTTCAGACCACATGATAAACACCTGAGGACTCCTTTGGAAAGTGGTCAGAAATGATGTGGAAACTCCCAACAGCCATTCAACTTAAAATAACAGATTTAAGGAAGATTGAGCTTCAGGCTTCAGAACCTGAACCTCTGGATTGCCAGTACCTTGCTGTGGCAACTCTGAGACAATGTGCAGACTTGGAGGTCTGGTCCAAGAGTCATCAATTTTGCTGTTGACTTTGGCATTACAAAAGGCTGCTGACATGGATCGTTGGGTTTTGGCTCTCTGTAGATGTGTGTGTGTGCAAGGGAAGTATCAATAACTTGTTTTAGACGAGGGAAAGGGAAGAAAGGCAATCCCTGAAGTAGCTGAGCCTTTTATGCAGGAAAAGCTCGTACTTCTAAAGGCATGAGCTTCATTGACTGTTCTCAAACTATTTGCAGGAACCTGGCTTGGCAGGACAAAGCCTATCACTAATGCAACATTCTTTTCTAATCTTCAAATATTTTTCATTGTCAGGTCTGGCACTTTTCATGAGGTTTTTAGGTGCCAGTAGTCAAACAATGTCAATGAAACCCTGAATTCTCAGTGCTTATCAAGGACAACAGAGTGCAAATTCATTCTGAGGGCTCCCTTCCAGGGGCAGAGCATCAGGTCAAGACTGAGGTCAAAACTGCTTTTGTTCTCTGTGGAAGCTGTGAGGAAATGGGAGGAAGAAGATAATGATATTCCTGTTCTGCTGCAATAAACTTTGCAAGTACATCTGTCTACCTGTGAATTGCCTTTTGTTATCTGAGAAATGGGGATTAGATTTCTCTTTTGAGATCTAAAGTCTTTCCTTTCATCACGCTGCACGTCTTGGCTGGAAAATGAAATACCTGATCATTTGTGTGCAAGTGAAATTCAGAGCTCTGTTTCTGAGAATCCATCTATGTACTGCAAAGTTCGCAGTTTTGTTCTGAGGGTTACAGGTTATGATTCGGTAGCCACAACAATTTTCTCTTTAATTTTTGAAAGAGTTGAGCTAGTTTCTCTGCGTGTTCAGTTTCCACTTCTTGTAGTGAAAGGTGAGGGTTCTTGAGGATGTCCCTAGATATTAAGTAGGGTAAAGCAAGGTGGAGAACAAAAGTGTGCCTTGGAAGGTGAAATGTTAAGTGAAATTTTGAGTGGGGAGTGCTAGTCACATTTGTAACAGTATTCTCTAGTTTCTCGGAGTATGAAGCTGGACATTTACCTCAATTGTTATTTTTGTACAGGGGAATGCTGTGGTGGTGGGCGGAGAACAGGTGAAGCAAGGACACACTCAATTTTGTCTGCCTAGCCCTTGTTGGAGTCAAGAAAAAATGTGTCATGATGTTGTGGAATCGTCTTCAGATCTAAAGAAAAAACACCGAAGATCCATGTATGGATGGAAAGACTTTGGGGGATGGAGGAGTACTCGGATATTACACCTTAAAGGTGGAGACAAGTCAACTAGGACAAATGGCTGTTAGCTTTGCTTGGTGATACAGTGATAATTAAAATGTAGGTAAAAATCACTGGTTTGGCCTCTAGAGGAAGTCAGTAACCCATGAGGATGGGGG
>VZSC01013456.1:156098-217377 GCA_013398225.1 Steatornis caripensis | reverse complement strand
GGGGGGGGGGGGATTGCCATCTGGACTAGCTACTTACTTCAAGTGCAACCTGATATTAACTTGAGCCTTCATCTTCTACCAGTTTAAGGAACTTTTGAGACCAAGAGAAGCCAGTAAGACACCTGGTTGTTGGCTGAGCTGTCTTATTGGGCCACATGGTCTTGAGGACTGTCCTGCTTGGGCAGAGGTTTCGAGATACTCCTTGCAAAGGAGAAATGGTAGGATAATCGTCTTGTAGGATAATCGTCTTGGCTCACCTTGGTGGGAGGCTGGAGGGAATCACAAGGATGTATCTGCAATGAGTTGTTACAGCTGCTCCTTTAGTGAGACACAGTATGGTTAAAGAGCAAAATACTGCATAGCCTGGTACTTGTGGGTACTGCTGTTGTCTTGCTATGCAGAAGGCTTTGATGCGTGGTGCTTGATAGGGACTACAGCATATTTCCTGCAGTGCTTCAGTCAAAAGTGTGGGCGTCAACAGTGATGGTTACAAGACGAGAGCTTGCTTGGTGTCTGTTCTCTTGGGTTCAGGTGGCGTAGTTTGCTCTTCCATGAGTCAAAACCAACTAGGGGTATTAGATTGAAAATATCTTGATGCTTGCTGCAGGGAGCATGCTGACTTCTTCATAAAATAGAAGGATGGTCTCAGGAGAAATTATATCAACAGTAGATAAAAGGATAAAAATCCTAGATGGAAATGAACTAAACCAAATCTTAACTTGCCCAATTATCCTCTCCTCACTTCCAAGGCATAATTTATCTGATGGAGCAAGTCCCAGTACATCATATTTGCTGTTCTTGGAGCACATGGTCCAAGACTGGTTTGTTGACTTGTGTCTGAGGGAAGGGCTTGACTTTACTGTGAACTGTGCTGTAGCAGCATGGCCTAGCCAGCATCAAAACTCTGGTCAGAAGAAACAGGACTGTGTACAATGAGGTCCTGCTGTCCTTGTAACTTTTTTCCAAAAGAAAGTACTTTTCAGAAGCCTGGTGAAAATAAATAATAAAAAGGGGTACAGAGATCAAGAAAAATAATCTGTCCTGGCATTGTTATCTAGGGATACTTGAAATACTACAAGAATCTTAAATCCACTGGGGGAAATGAGTCTGAAATGACAGGGGTGTGCAGGAGTTGTTCTGAGAGCTGGAGGAAGACATAGAGCTAAATATAAAACAAAAAAAAAACCAAAGCAAGGGAAGATGCTGCAGTAATTTAGCCCACTCTCCGTATTGCTTTTGTATAGGCGTGGGGGAGATGGCAGGCAGCAGCTGGCTCCTTCAGAAAGCCTATTTTTATTAAGTCTTGCAAGTATTTGGGGAAAAGACAACAATTTCAAAAAGCTAAACCAGTTAATATTAGGTGAAAAACCTTTAAGATTTCTTCTGATGGAGAAGCATGTATTTCTCCCCTTTCTCTTGCCTTGTACTTCCTGCCCCAACAAGAAAGGATGCAAGTGACTCACCCTACAGCATCATTTTTCTGGACTCCTTGTTGGTTCTCGGTGTACACAACTTGTTGCTGAGTTTCCCTTTCCCCTGGGAGAAGCCAATTAGAGATCTGACCCTGTATGAATTCTTAATTGCAGGTTTCAATCTAGTACAAAGGGGACTGCTGCTGTTATTTATTTAGCCAGGAAAGGAAAGTCACCAGTACTGGCACCAGTTTGTAATGTCAATTCTTTGCAATGGTGACAGCTAGCTTTCCCAGGAGGAGTGGGTGACAGCAAAGCTTCTAATTAGGGGTAGGTGGCTGCTGGCTGTGTGCAATCCCCGCTGCATTCGTTGGGCTGGCTGTAGTAGACTACATGGGATGCTGCCTATGTGTTTGCCTTCTGTCCCTTTTTTTAAGGGCTCTGCAGCTCTTAGCTGTAATCCCACACCAGCTGTAGGAGACTGATAGAAAGGGAAAGAGAGTGCCTCATGCTCTCCTTGTACCCACAATGGATTTGTGTAAAGATCTGTTGGAAATAGTTTAAACGAGCTTTCAGGAAAACCTGCTGACAGCTACTGACTGGGTTGGGGCAGGATTACAGTTTAGCTTACTCTCTGTGGAAAATCCATCATCACAGCACCTGCTTCTGTGACCCCAACTGTTACTTGCTTTACAGAACACCCCCATATTACA
This sequence comes from Steatornis caripensis, assembly GCA_013398225.1. Lineage (NCBI taxonomy): Eukaryota > Metazoa > Chordata > Aves > Caprimulgiformes > Steatornithidae > Steatornis > Steatornis caripensis. The sequence continues at coordinate 215,252 of VZSC01013456.1, read as the reverse complement.
AGCGTAGACAATATTACTGTCCTACTGAACAAGAAGAATGAAGATGCCGGGTTAGTTTCTCTGCTGGCTTAACAGGAGCTGCACAGGTGGCACTGGAGGTGGGCTGTGTTGTGCCCTCTGAGGAAAGGGACTTGGTGGATTGGGTCCTCATCTCTGTCAGAAGCAACGTTTAAAGTTCCTGGGCTGTGTGTTTGCTTACATACAGTCTCCTTTTGCTGAGCCAGGTGTTAACATATAAGCCAAATCATCTGTAGTAATTCAGCAGAGACATTTCTCTACTCTTCACCTGAATTGCATTCCTTCTCTCACATGAATTGGTTACCGAGGAGTATCCTTTGGAGGAAAATCCTTACATTTGTGAATGAAACAGGCCTTTGAAATAGATACAGAATTTCTGACAAGTGATCCCTGGAGTCCTATATCCGTTTTGCTGTCTTCATTAGTGCCTAAACAGCAGGGGATGCTGTGTGGGGGAAGGAAAAGGAGGTGGGAGGCAGCTGAAGAGGGGAACGATGTACCCTGCTAACAAAGCAACCTGTCTGAATCGGTACGTACAGGACCTCTGCGTTTCCCTTCAACTGCCTCGTTCTGAGCAACCATGTTAAGAACAAAAAAAAAAATATTTAAAGCTGTTCTAACCAGAGCACCGTGGAAAAACAACACACATATCAGCAGAGCTGGCGCTGCTACGGATGGGAAACCCACAGAGCACTGGGATCAACACATCGCTGCCATGTGGTAGCATCGATTTGCTGCAGCCCTGGCTTGGCACATGTGCCGGTGCTCCTTTGCGATGTCTTTGCTTTGCTCCAGTGCAGTGTTCAGCAGCAGGCGCTTGATTATTTTTTTTCCTAGTGCTGAGAAAAATAAGTGCAAATGGAGCACAGACAGAGGTGGGGGGCGGGGGAAGAGCTTGCTTTAGATGCTAGATACGGGGAGAGGTGTGGCACTTCTGGGGGATGCCCCAAAGGATTGCTGCTGTACTTAGGGCTTTTTTTTATTCTCTCCACAAAGTGCACCACTTTCTCAGGAAGCAGCCAAACCTGGCAGACATCACGGGCCACCGAGGCGCTGGTATGTGTGAGTATGTTTGGAGGCCAGCAGCGCAGCACGGTTCACCAGAGCCTCAACCTTCTCCTTCCCCTTCCACCTTGACAAAGCTGCTTTTCCTTGTAAATCTCTACTGCTTGACATAACCTGAATGTATCATGAGAGATATGTAGTAGTTTAGTAACAGTCTGAGCTTCTGCGAAACAACTGTGGTAGTCCCTCAGGCCACCAGTGCTGCTTACTCCTCCACCAGGGGCCAAGGGAGCAGTTGCAATGGCTGTATAAAGGACTCTGAGGACAGCAGTGTAAAAGCAGCTCACGCGGTGGCTAGCGGGTGTCGGTTTGGTTGGGAACTGCCTCGTCCTTCATCAAATGCCGGTGTAGGGGAGATGAATTTTGCACACCAGGAAAAGACAGAAGAAACACATTTGTCTTGTGAAGGAAGTGGACATAAGGAAAAGACCAGAGATCTCTTTCTGACTGAAAATCAACCAAAATAGGGATACAGTTTTAACCTAGGTCTCTGGCTATTCCCTGTGGAAGTGGTTCTTCCTCACCAGGACTTCTCAATCAGTTCTCTACTGCAACCTTGTCTTCAGGAAGACATCCTCTTCCTGGTGCTTGCGATGGAAGCTGTGCTCTTTGCTCTCTGGGGCAGAGTATTGACTTCCCTTCTTCCCTAAGGAAGGCCTTTGCCTGCTGGTTTTCTTCTTCCCTGAGTGCCTGTTTCCAAGAGGAAGATCTGGGTTATGCTCCACTCTTGTCAAAGCCCTGGTGAGGGCTGTCTCAGACTGCTTCCCAGACTGTCTGCTGATGTGAACTGCAGGCAGCGACTGCTGCTTGCACTGAGTGTTTTGTGGAGCTTTCAGGAAACGCTGTTCTGTGAGCTCTGGCAGAGCTGTGTGTTGAAGTAATCAGCATCCTTGAGATCCAGCGGTCAGCTTATTTGCACCCAGTTGTGGCAAAAATACAAAGCTATGAAGACAACAGATTTGAAAGATTCTTATTTAATGAACTCTGGAAATGAATACATCATTTTAAGCGATTCTTCAGTCTGCTAGACAGTGCTACCCTGAGGTATGAGAGAACATGAATCTCGGGTAATACAATGAGGACAGTCATTTGGTTTCTGAATGAACACATCACAGGATGGATGGAAGAGCTAATTGTTCCTTGAAGCAAACTTTTTAGGCCTTTGTATCCAAGAAGAAAACTTGGCAGTGCGATGAAACTTAATTTTTAAACACAGAGGGTGAAAGATGAGCTTGAATTATAGTTGCTTTGAGTTAGTGTGATGCCATTGACTTCAACGCAGAATTTACAGCAGTCACATCAGCTCCATGGCGATTTGCTGGAACTGCAATGAGAAATGAAAGACTAAGTGAGGTTTTACAGCAAGATTCCAGTTTTCTGGAAGATCCTGTGATGACCATAAAGCAGAATATATGACTGACTTAATTATTTGTTACATGTCTTGTGTTAAATGCCTTAAGTGTCTTTGCCATGATGCCAGAGTTGAGGCTTTACTTAAAAACCAAGAAAGATTTTTGGGACCTTTGCCTGTTGGGAGACTGGCTCACATTTGAAAGAAGTCATACAGCGTTTCTTCCTAGCCCTCTAAGTTTCTTACAGGTTGCTCTTCAATTATCGCTTATGTCTCAAAAGGTTTCTAGGATAGCTGTTCGTTTTGGGTTTGGTCTACGTTGGAGTCCTCAGTGGATAGACTGATGATAGTGAAAGCACTTTATGGGTAGATGATTCAAAGTGTTTCCTCTTTAGTGCATTTAAAATAACTTCCTTCAAATTATAGAATCTGAAGGATTCTACAAAAATGTGAACATGTCTAAGTATGGTGTAAGTGTGAAAATGTACAGATAAAAAAATGCTAATTTAAAAATTAACCATCCAGGCAAACTAAAGCCTTAGAGTTCGTATAGCAAAGGTGCGATGTTTTCAAGTTATGGACAAGGAGAAAATGTGCCGGTAGCCAACAGCTCAGCCTTATCAAGGGGACTATTTATTATCAATCTTTCTGATCTGTGACTTGCAGACTTCAGGCAACTGAAGTGAAGGTGATGGCAAGCGGTGAAGGTCTAGGAGCCTTAGTGAGGATCACCAAGTGCTGCCTGTGTTAGTCGGTATAGCCCTTTCTGCCCTACCCTTGTGGTGCTGTGCCTGATCCCTGTGGCGTGATAGCTGTGTCGCTGCAGCTTTGACAGTTTTTCTATAGGAAGAAAATTCCTTGCTGAGGTGGTTTTCCACTTCCATTCAATAAAGCAGGCATCGGTTAGACGGTGTGGAAGTAGGCACATGTTGTAGGAGTCCCTGCCAAACTTACTGGGAGCCAGATGTTAGTGGCAAGTGAGCTTATCTAAAGTAAGCCCTTTGCTGAAGCATGTGTGATGTGAAGAAAGTTTAACTTTCGCTTGCTTTCACACTTGAGGGCCTATTACAAAACAGTAAACTCTTTTGGTGTAACATGTAGTTGTTATTGCCATGTCTGTAAGACACAGATGTAGTCAATAACCTGCCTTTCGCAGCAGGGTTTGCTGCTTGCTTCAAGATCAAGTCTATCTGTTTTTCTTAAATCACACTGATTACTCTTATGCTTTTCCCCCAGCCTAAAAATCAAGGGTTAAATTCATGTATTGTTACATGTGAAGACAGAGAAATTTAATTTTTAAAACACGTCAGACATCTATTTGAAATTGGGAGCTAGGTCCCTAAATATCTTTCAAAATCCAGAGCTGTGTACCAGATGGAAAATCAGCATTTGAAGAGCAATTTCACAAAGGAAGCGGAGTATCTTAGGGAAATTATTTCCTTTAGCAAATAGTTGCACAGCATGAAGAAAGTAAGCCGAGCCAGCATCTTGCACAGGGAAATCATGCTTACTCTCCCTCTCCCTCATGCCTCTTTTCTAGTGGGTTTTTTAATAGATGCGTCCTATTCACATCATGGTGCTATGCACAGAACGTACCAAACTAGGTATCAGTTGGTGTCTCGTTGGCATCATCTGACAGCCCAGAGTGAATGATTTGGTGTGTCCTGTGAAAGGCCGAACCGATCTCAAGTCTTTACAAGATTTTAACATAGGTATAAATGTCATAAATATACTGAACAAGAATTATTGGCCTGAGGAATTACTCCAAGACAACGTCAGAGGCTCTTAAAAGCAGATTTAATATGGTACGTCAGGCTCATGTAGTTGGATGTTGAACCATGTTACCTATAGATGCATCTGAAGTTGTGTGCAAATACAGATGCAGCAGCTGGGGTCAATACTCCAGGAAAAGGACAGGAAAATCCCACGAGCTACTGATGTCTGAGTATCAAAGATTGGTCATGTTCCTGGTGGAGAAAATTCCATCCCTAGTCATCTTTTGAGACAACAGTGACACCGCAGTTTCTGGGTAACATGTTAGGAATTGGTGACAGTCTAGGACAAATCTCCAAAGTTTCCTTATCCTGGGCCCTGGGGACGTGTGCAATGCACAAACAGGTTTGCAGGGCCTGGGAGGGAAGGGAAACCTTCTAGACAGGTGGAGCTCATCAGTTTTCAAAAAAAAATGTAGCTTCTACTTAGAGATCAAACAACTGCCATATGGTGCTGTTTTTCCTATAGCACCAACATATTTAGATCTGCCAGGGGAAGTCTGGGGAACTGATTCTTAGTGGCTGTGTAGGATACGGCTAAAATTGGAGTAAAACACTAGCAAAGCACAGAACAGCTTTGGAGAAAGGAGGCTGAATAGCAAGTGCAGGGAGGGAGCGATGCAGCGGGTCGCTTAGGGAAGCAGGTACTGAGGAATTTCACCTCTGAGTTTTATTTTATGAAAGCCTGACAGCTGCAAAGATACAGGTGTAAAAAAAAAAAAATTATAGAACCCTTTGTATAACTAGACTCCTCCACCAAACTCTGAATCAACACTATTTCATTTTTTAAAAATAAATAATTGCATGCTACTGCTCTGATTCTCAGCTATAACACCAAATCTCATTAGGAGCTGCAGCAACAGCACATCTAAGAGCAAAATTTGGCTCAGAACCCTTTCACTTCTGCAACATTCATTCTTTGAGTGTTCAAAGTTGCTCCAAGACCTATTTTTTAAAATTAGCTATCAACTACATGCTGTAGTAATTTTTCTAGTGGCAGCTGTTGCATAATACATCTGCACCGTAATAAACTTTTTGCGGTGCCTTAAATTTGTCGTGTTATTGTCTATCAAGTCTTGTTAATGCTAGTCTTGTTCCAGTGCTGACTCAGTTGATGAGCATAATTTTGTGATGTAGGCAGCCCCAATTCGTGATCTTCTGGGGTTTCACAGAGTATCCAGAACCTTCCTCAAAAGCCATTTTGTAAGTGGCTAAGACAGTCATGAAAGATCTTTTGGTTTCAGGTTGCTCTATAAATGCAAAGTAGTATTTATTATTTGGGCGTTACAAATGCAGTTTTAATTTTGTCTTTATCAACGCTTCATTAATAAAGTGATCCACGCAGGAACCATTTGCCACTCTGCGCTCCTAAGCAGCTTACTGTGTCACATTAGGAAACAAAAACAGCAAAGCTTATAGCATTAGACAGCCTGAAAAGTATTCTTCCTTTTGTCTCCCTTCCCCCTTTCAGGCTTTCTGCTTCAGTAGCTCGTATTGTAGTTGTACCATACTTCGAGTGACTTGAAAGCATCCGTAATGCTGCATCCCTGGCACTGTAAGCAAATAAACTATTTTTGTGCAGCAATCTGTAAGCTGCACTTCAAGAAACATTTCTTCATCTGCTGACAGACGCTCAGGGAAGCTCAGCAGGGACTGAGCAAAGAGGGTACTGGCAGAATGAGGAAACTTGCCTCGTCTTCCTTGATGCATTAAATTCAAAGCAACTGGAGGAAGGGTCTAATGGCAATGGGTTCTCCCTGTCTCTGGTCATCAGCATTTTGAGAGCGAATGGTTCTGCTCCTGTACTGAGCCACTGTTGTCCGTGTTTCGTATTTGGGGTGTCTGGGGAGAAGGGAGCCACAAAGAATGTTGGTGCAAGAGGAGTAGGGAAAGGCAGTGGCCTTGCAGGATGGCTGGTGCCTGTGGCAGGCATATGCCAACACAACCTGCTGAAGTGTGTGAAATGGGGTTTCAGGGGACGGCACCTTGAAAAGTAACTTGGTGATACAGACTCCCCAAACTTTTCTTGGTTTTCAGTGACTCCTGTTCCAAATTTCCTCATTTAACAAATCAGGATTTAATTTTGCCTTAATGTAGTCAGACTTTGACCTGAAGAGTAAGTTGTTTCTTCTCTGGCTCTTGAATCCTCTATGGTAACAAATATGGTGTGTGGAGACCTTCGCTGATTTGCTGATGATAATGCAGTCAGCTGAGGGCTGGCAGCAACAGGGTGGGTCTCCAGGAGTGACTTGGCACCAAGACGAGCAGCACAGAGGATGTTGGACACCTGCAAGATGTAACCAATGGTAGGGTGAGCTTTCACGTTAAGCGGGTTTGGTTTGTCCTTGCATCTGTCCCTCCTGGGCAAAATTCTCTTTGTCCTGGAAGAACCACGAACCCTCCTGCCCTGAAGTCACAGCTGGCATCCAGGAAAGTTGCTTTTTCCTTTGCTTTTGTTTCCAAGCAGTTTCCTGTAACTCTCTTGGGGTTTAAAACTGCATTTGCTGAAGTCTTATGTTCTTTCTCTCCCCCTCCAGTATTTCACAGGAAGCTTCTTTTTCTCTGCCTTCTGCTATAGAACAAATCACTTTCGCCTGCACCATTGGAGCTGCAGTTTGCTGTGCTTTCTTTGTATGAGACGCTTTCAGAGACTGGAGGATTCAATCATACCTCCTGAAGATTCTCTCCCATACACCACTTTCAAGGTTCACTTGATTTTTAGCAAGCCAGAGTTGACACCAGCTTACTTCAATGCTGATGGATGCTTTCCCTCTGCTTCTTGGACTTTGTGAATGAGCTGTTGGCAAGTGTTTCTGACTGCAGATCCTAAAGCCTCGATCTCTCTCTGTATGGAGATGCAGTGGTTGCCTTTAGTGAGTCGCTAAAGTCCATTGCCGCGGCAGCAAAAGCTTGGTTCGTGACCAGATTGGAGCAGAGTCTGCGGAGGCAAGTTCACTGGGCTGATGCTAGAGCTGGCTTTGCTGGGACCCCCAGGGAATCGATACCTGCACCATCTCGCAGTGTAATGTGTGGGCTGTGTGTCTCGGAGGTCTGGTGTCCCAGTTAAAGTATGAGCAGTACTATAAACCTACCCTGCGTCCTAAAAAGCCTAGCAACACCCTCAGATGAGAAAAGCCAGTTTAGGATGCGATCTTTGTAATACTTGTGTTACCCTGCTGACTGCAGGTTCTTGGAACTGGTTTGGGCTGCAGCCTAGGAAGGAGCCTAGAGGTGGAGAAAAGAGCCACTCTGCTTCCCAGCATGGTCTGGCCTGTGGTGGAATTAACCTCTTTGCTCAGTGCAGAGCAAAAAAAAAAAAATCAACGGAGGCCAGGACTGACCTACATTTGATCCTTGCAGCATGCAAGTTTTGCGTCCTGAGCTCTTTCTTGTGGTGACCTTTTGTTCCCAGGAGGTAGGTAAGAACTACTTTGAGGCATTGCTGTATGTTTTGTGCAGCAAAACTTTCCTTCCAACAGGAAAGGATAATTGGAAGATTGTTATTTCAGTTACAGGAAAACCAGAGTTGAATTAAAAAAAAAAATTGTTCTTGTGAAATCTTCAAATATCATAGGATTAAACGTCTCTTTAGGTTCTGACATTATGGATGGGATGATTGCCACTGATCTCATATGTGCCGCGTGCTTCAGAATAGGATGTTTTGCCAAAGTCTCTCTCGCAACCACCCAAATCTCAGTGAGTAGGAAAGAAATGTGGTCTGCTTCAAAACTGGCAGGGTGAGGGAAGGCCAGGGTGCTTGTGTTGGAGATGTCAGGTGTTATGGCTGAGAAAAGGGTGGATATTTTCCTCCAGTACTTCAATTGCCACATGAGAGAGAGAGAGAGAGCAGAGAACAGAAATTGGTTATTCGAAGGACAAGAGAGGAGATTGGGTGGCATATGGTAGTCTGAGGCAGAGCTGGGCTGATGCTTTTTTTTTTCCCCTCCCTTCCTTCTGTTTTCTGGATGAATGAAGGCATGGGTGAGGGAGGACTCAAGGAAAGCTGTTTGGGGTTGAGCAGGACACCTGACCTGAAACAAAATATATCTGCTTTTATTGAATAGGGAACTGAGGCTTAAGGAAATTGGGAGAGCCATTCACAATCCGTAAGTGACGCCTGGCACCTCGACACCTTCTCCACCCTTCTCTTAACTGCCACTTGCCCGTAAGCCGCTTTGAGTCTTTAGTTGATAGAAATAATGGTCTGAAAGACCTTTATTTAAGGGGAGCACAGGCAGCTGCCTTAGGCCATTGGCCTCTTCCAACATCACAGCAGCACTGGTGGTACTGTTTGATTTACTCTGACAGATGCATAGCTCGTATGAGGAGACACTGGCATGACTTCCAGGCAGTGTTAGGGCTTGTCAAGCATGTGATCCACCAAGCAGCAACTAGGCCTCTTGGTGTTCACCCTCTATAAGTCAACATGAGGCAAGGACATGCCATGTTGCTCTGTAATTAAATGTCTGAGGACGTGCTTTGGTTTGCTTTCTCAATGAGGAAGGGGATGGAGAAAGGTGCAGGTGAGGATGGGTACAAGTGGCTGTTCCTAGCTGCTTGCCCGCTGCAGAATCAGCTGCCTCCATGGTGGCACAGTATGTGTGCGCTAGCTGGTGTGTCATGGTGTTTGCAAATGTTGTTCGTCACAGCTAGTGCGTTACAGAGGGAAGCAAAAAATATGCGCAAACCCCAAGATGTCCGCAGGCAGCGACATCTTCAGAAGGTTCTATCTGTAGCAGGACTCGGCCATAAAGCTGAACTGACTTATTTTACCTTGCTGGCTCTTGACACAGGCAAAATGCTTCCCGGTCACAAATTATTTTTGTGAGGGCACTCAATGTCTTTTGACTGGGTTTTGCCAGCCATCCCTCTTTCCCTTCTGCTATGCAGTCTACCCAGGTAAACTCATCTGAGCAGCAGTGAATACCTCAGGGGCAGGCAGCAGCCTGACCTTATCAGTGGATCTGCCCCTTTTATTTGAAGAATGCTAAGGTTACCGAGTCAAAGGTAAGAAATGGCAAATGGCATTTGGCCGAGCAAAACATCGGTTCCTGTGACATTGCTCCTCCTGCACAGTGAAGCGAGGCAGGGAGCCGCGACCGAGACAAGGATGCAACTGTACAGCTCAGGGTTTTGTTGTATTGTTGAGGGCTGAGTTAAGGTTGCCTGTGCAGCCTTGCTTCTGGTACATCCCAACTTCTGGGAGGTTAACTGCTAGATTTCAGTGTCTTCTCAGAGTGCTGCTTAAAAAAAAAAAGGAAGGATATGAGGGAACTAGAAATTAATAAGCCTTGTGGTGTAGCCCTGCATTTAAGACCCACGGCGGGCTGAGACCTTTGAACTAGCTTTATTTGCTTTTACAAACTAGCAGAGCAGTAAACTATCGAATACCTGGGCCAGGCACGTGAGGGCAGAGAGTCTTTAGCAATGGGGTTTGTGGCTATGTGGTGATTTTTGCCTGCCTCTGTTTCCATTCCAGGATCTAATGTGATCCTGCAGGTTGAAGGGTCTTTCATACCTGATGCCCCTGGGGCCAGCTGTGTCCCTGTCTGTTCCAGGACTGCTTCTTTTCCCCCTTCCTTTTCTTTCTCCTCTTGCTGCTTGTCCCATGCCAGGCTTTCAGTACTGCTGTTCCCACGAAGGTGGCCCTGAAAAGGTTGCCTTCATTTATGCTCTGGCCCTGCTTAGTTTTCTCTCCGTGATACCTCATGGTATTGAGCATCTATGCTTGGATCTTGCACAGTGCCCTTTCTGTGCCCAGCTCCTGCTGGATCATGAGCAGTCAGCATAATTTATTTGCTGTGGAATAAAACTTGTCAGTAGGTTTTTCTCCTTTAACGTGCAAGGCTGACTCTAACGCAGACAGTACTGCCACTAAACTTTGCACTATAAACTCTCCCAAGCAGTGATTTGCACTTGCAAAGTACCTGCCTTTGTCCCTCTTCAGTGGCTGGTACATGAGCAGAGATTAATGCATTTCTATCACCAAAAGAGTTTGCAGAGTAGTTGGGCTTGCCATCAAATGTTGCGATTGCCCCTTGGTGTTAATCATCCAAATTGGAGTATTAAGTTATGGCTGCAGAGGAATAGCGAGTCAGCCTCCGTTGATATCAGCCTCTGCAATCCCACTGAAGGCAACGCAGCTACGCCGTTTCGCACCACACATGGTGCGCGCCGGTCTTTATCTGGCATCTATAGCTCTAATAGGAACATACGCTTTGCTAAATTAAGAAGGAATATTTTGGTACTTTAGTACAAGCATACTAGCAATGCTGACTTATTTTAAGGATGTGTCTTAAAAGCATTAAAAGGGGCATAAAATAATAATACATGTAATTTACCACTGTGGAGACTGTCAAGTGTTGTCATGCTCCTGGCATTGTATTTAATACATGGGCTGCCAAGAGGCGTTGCTAATAGAATTTGCATTAATATACACAGCTTCTTTAAAAATTAATTACCCAAAGTAGAGCACCATGTGCTGAGACTCCCAAACAGGAGAGAAACGTTGAAGCAGTAGTGAAATAAGCAGTCTCGAAGCTGCTTGCAGAGCAACAGCTAGAAATATTGCCCCAGCCATTCCCTCCTGCCCATCCCATCGTGACGGGGATGGAGACATAAACTGACAGTGTGAAGCATTGCCGTGGAAAACTTTGAAGGAAATCGTAGATTTGGACTGGGCCCTGGAGGCTGTTGTGTTGCAGCTGTAAGCTGAAAAAGCTGCAAAAAAAAAAAAGGAACCTGTTAAGTCACTAAAAGAAAATGTGGTCTTTTATAACGTTTTCCTAGAGACTGGGAGATGCCAGCGCTCTGCAACTTGTGCAGCATGTGTAAGTGTGGGTCACGCATTTATGTGTGAGCATGCACCGAAGACAAATACGTTGCAGAAGACTTGCGTAGGTCAAAATGTCCGACGGCAGCAGTGAGGCGTTGTGGAGCTTATCAAGAAAATGTGTGATAACCCTTGCCCCAAAGTCAGTTCCCTTAATTTTGTGTTCTTTAGTCAACCTGCAAATGCAATGGCAGGTTGTCTTGGGCCGCTGTTTACTTGACTGATTTGCTAATTTAGCAGCAGACATGCACCATCAGTTTCTTCATGTGTTGGAAGTGGCTGGAGATGCATTTTGCTACTCTGCAAGGGAGGAGAAAAAGCAAGCTTGTCCTGGTCATGTGTATTGGATACTTTTTGTCAGAATCTGACCAAAGTTAATGGTGTTTGTGCCAACGCTGGCAGATTGTGGCCTGCTTGCCTTTTGTGCTTTACCCCCGTTGGGTTGTAAGTCTGAGCTGTGGTGTGGCCATGAGGAATCCGACCTCATTGCCCACAGGCATCCTTTATATCAGCTGAGTGACAGGCCCAATTCTCTCTGTCCTGATATCTGTTGAAATTATGAATAATTCCTGGCCTTCTCATGTACTGTCACCTTGAAAATATTTATAAGCTGTGATCCTGTCCCTTTTGAGTCAAGGCAGTGCCATCATTTCTATTAGTCGCATATGTCTTGTTGTCCAATTTCAGGATTTGTAACTCAGCAGTGGAAGTTTTGTCTGGGCTGGAGTTTGGAAAGGTGGAGTTTCAGATTGGGAGCAATTGGAAAAAATCAGATACAGCTGTTAACGGTTATACTTATGGAAGAGCAAGGCAGATTAACTTTTTTAGCCACAGTCTGACTGCTTTTGCTGCGTTAGTTTTTGTAAGTTAAATGAGTTCCAAGCAGTGCAACCTTTCTGCTTTTGCTGCAGCTGCTGTGCCTTCAGCATCTCCATCTGCGCGATGCACACGTGCAGCCTCAGAAAGGGAGCTCGTGTTCAGACACTGCAGCAGTCTTGGTGGGCAGCCAACTCTGGACCAAAATACTGTAAGCTAAAATATAACTGAAGACTGTAAAAGCTGCCCCTTTAGGACAAATCCTACAGTTTCTCTGAATCCGGCCCTGGTCAGTACTTGTGGGCTCTTCTGCTCTCTGTGGATGGAGAGGAATGCCAGGCCTAGACTACGAGAGTGGGGTGTCTTTATTTTAAAGGAGGTTGTCACCATGAGATCTGACGTATTTAATGAGCACATGATTTTCTGATTGATCATTTTGGATCTGTATTTATTCATACGGTGGTCTGGGTTACCTTCCTTCTCCACTCCCCAGGAAATCATGTTAGTGGTAAGTGCTCAGACTGCCAGTAGCATCTGAGAATTCACCGCACAGAGCGAGCTCAGGGGATGTGAATGTCCCCTCAGCGGGGCTGAGGGGGTGGTTGGCAGTGAGAAAACACCTACACTCAGTTCTGCAACAAAACGAGACACAAATCAAATGCTTTCTCACCAAGTGGGGAAACTCAAAGAGCTCCTTTGCCAACCAGATGTGCTGAGTAGCAGAAGGGGCAGGTGGAGGGTGGAGTATGTCAAGGGATCCATTGATTTCCGTACAGTGTGTGGGATGAGCTAGTAGCTGGGATGTGATTAGAAACTATAAAAAATGAGAGATATTGGAGATGGGTTGAGCTGGACTTCAGCTCTCAAAGACGTGCTGAAAGCACTAGGGTGGATCTGAGGAGTGAGATGAGACAAGAAGCTCTAAATCTGGGAAGGTTTTGCTTTTACATCAGAACGAAAACAGGTACTCTTCCTTTCTTTCTCTGCCTACAGTGGTAGGAATGCCGCTCTGGTGACTGCCCTAAGGACCTTCCCTTGCCGTGCTGCTCCTCTGCCATCCTGCAGCCCTGCTCCCCTGGCCAGCGTCACCCAGGGTGAAACAGGATGGAGGAGGGCTGGCTCTCCAAGCTCCCTGCTCCAGAGGTGGGAACTGGGGGCTACAGCCAGGGGCTGGATTTTGCTGCTATTCCCAGTTTTTGGTGGGGGACTCCCTCGGGTCACTGCTCAGACTACCCTGCGTGTCTTCCAAAGCCAAGATCCAAAGCGCAAGTACGGTGCTGGCAATGGTGGGTAATTTCTGCCTAGAGGATGATGGACCTGTCAATCTGAGGAAGGGGTGGTTGGAGGACTGCAGAGAAACAGGCAACTGAAAAAACATCCAGGTACACTGTAAGAGGGAGAAAGAGAGGCAGAGACTGAGATGTTGGGAAGGGCGGGATGCTTTCTCTCATATTAGACTCTTGGGAATGGATTGCACATCCCCAGTTGCTCAGCGCAATTCACTGAGGATAAGCTGTTACGGAAAGGGTGCTGCGCACGAAGCAGCCGCTCTGTGCTAACACTAAGGCTATTTATCTTTTTGGTGCCTCTCTGTCTTTGATTTCCCCAGAAACAAAGTGAATCCCGTGAGGCATTTATTTTTCTGTCCTTTTTCCTGAAACGTGATTTGAAGGGATTCAGGAATGACATAGTTCAGGAAAAGCTTCCTAGGGAAAGCGGCTTGCACAGCTGGGCATGCCAGCTTCTGTGCTGCACCCTGAGACCGAGTCAGGAGCACACTAGGAAACACTGATCTGATGCTGCGGCGAGGGCCTGCAGCTCCATGGTAGTCCGCAGGGATTTCAGCCATCAGAGGGTCTGAAGCAGCAGTAAAGCACTGAGGATGTAGCTAGAGAAACGTAAATCCTTGCCTTCCCCTCTGTTTCCAGTAATATCAGTTGTTCAGCCTCAGGTTTTTCTTGCTGCCAGGTCTTATGTTCAGCCAAGCCATGGGACAGACCTGGCCTCCTGGCAGCGAGGGAAGTGTGAATCCAAACTGGACCTCACCCTGTGTCTGGAGCAAAGCTGCTGATGTTCCTGGGGAAACCCCCGCGCCGGGGCAGCGAGGCGGTGTGCCTCGGGGCTGTTGCAGTGTGAGGGATTTGGCAGCGTGATGAGCAGGAGAGAGACGGGGTCGATGTCATGGGTGTGTACTCCTGAATCATAATCTGGTCCTTAGCTATATGAAGGACAACATGGAGGTTGAGTATTTTTTTTTAACTTTACCTTTTATAGTTTTCCCCAGGTCTTAGTAATGCTCTGCTGCTTCTCATCCAGGTGGCCAGGGGCTGCGTGACCCTGGCTGTCCCAGGCTCTGCTGTCCTTAGGAGACGGCAGCAGGCTCTGCAGCTGGAATGTAAATCCATGTGCTAGCCGAAACCCCAATGACACTTCCCTTTGAGTCAGTGTCTCTGTGTGAGCGTTCTCCAATATAACTTTGGTACTGTAAATGCTAGAGATATTTACCTTCTGTTTCAGGGGAGTGAGGGCTTTGCTATTCCAGCATGATATTTATTTCCTTAGCTTGGCTTAGCCTTTATTGGCTCCAGGTTGTTCGGCAGGAGGGAAGGGGAGAGGTAGCAGATTTCTGCTTGTTTTCTCTGAGGTACATGAGGTATCACCCGCACGAGCAGATGGCTTTTGAGGAGACCGTCTCCAAGGAGCGCTGCTGACATTGGATGTGACAGAAGTCACAGTGCAGAAATATTAGCAGCAAAATCACATTGCAGATGTTATCCTCAACTCGCCATCAATTTCCTCCTTCCAGAAAGGCCTCTCTGATTAATGCCTGTAGCATAAGAAAGAGAAACCGCAATACGTGGATATCATAAGCGGAGAATTTGTCAAATACAAACGCTGCTGTTGAGGCATACGTTGTCCCCAAGGCTTTTGCCGCTGTTCACAGAGCGATGGTCTAGGGCGCTTGGGGGCCAGTGCGAAGCTGGAGGAGGTTAAAGATGGCCAGGGGGTTGCCCCGGCTGAGGGAAGGGTGCCTCTCTAGATTTCTTGTGGTCTCTTAAATTTTTGTTTTTTACAAAGCACTGTCATCAATTTTTTTCCATTTTTCTATAGCAACATATTTTTAGAGCTCACCAAACAATATATGGATCTCTGAAAATGAAACACACTCTTTAAAAATCAAAATCAAGGTATCTTTGTCATCTCCCATTAGAAATGCAGAATACTTGGAACAGAAACTAAAAATACCACTAGATTTTTAATTTTGGTTGAAAAGGCCATTTGTTTTGAAAGCTTAGTTTTTGTTGAGAAGCAGCTGCCCAAAGCAGAGCACAAAGTTTAGACTTGGCCCACCCGCAGAACGTGTTTTCATGCTGATCTTCTCTTAGCCCCGACCGCCCGTAGCCTCTTGTGTGGCCGCAGAAGGTGGGTGCAGACTCACTGTCATGTCGCAGCGTGTGACGGAGATGCGCCTGCATGCCGCTGACGTTCTCATCTTGACCTGCACCCTGAAAATTTCTCCTGAAACACACGGCTGAAGCAAGAAGGGCTGCTGGGCGAGGCTGAGGTGTTGCACGGCCGCTGGGTGGTTTACCCGCTCGCGCAGGGAGCCAGTGGCGGTGCCAGAAAGTGAGTCAGGTCTCCTCTGCGCCTTAAATTTAGGCTTGTCAGCCCTCATCTCTCTCTACAGCTTTAGTGAAGCGTAACAGGATCCAAGGTAGTTGCAAAACAATGTCAAAGGTGTTAAAACGATTACCATAAAAACACATCTGTGTTCTGCAGCAATGTCTTGAAATGCTACAGAGCTCTTGGAAATCAGAAGGGTGGCACCTGGCTGATGGAATGTGTCTTGTGTGGACTTGAGAAGTCTGCTGAAATCTTCTTTCCTTTTAAAATCATTATTGTAGGCAGTTAGAAAAAAGGACTTCTATTTCCCATGTGATGCAGATCTCCATCTAGCTTCTAAACCCCTCTAACCTGATGAAGCCTTTAAGAATTCCGACTAATTGAAAAATACCAGGTTTTTTCATATAAATATCTTAATGTCCCCAGTG
Source organism: Steatornis caripensis (assembly GCA_013398225.1). Lineage (NCBI taxonomy): Eukaryota > Metazoa > Chordata > Aves > Caprimulgiformes > Steatornithidae > Steatornis > Steatornis caripensis. The sequence goes on along the minus strand of VZSC01013456.1, from coordinate 199,346 downwards.
CAGTGAATAAAATTAGGTGCCTAAGTCTTACCTTGAGAAATTCAAACAGCTCAGCCTGTAGGGATCATTCAGCACTTCCAAAAGCTTTAACGTATGTCTGTAAATATGGTTTATATATATATAAAGCTTACATACATATATGTGAATGTAGCTTATGTATAAGGCAGTTTACAGCCAATCTTGAGAAGGGATTTTCTTTTTACCTTTTTGTGATGTGTAGCTGGGCAAACAGAGCCTGATCTAACCCAGGCAGTTTTGAGATGTGTGTTATCTTTGGCATCCCTTGGATCACACCTTCACTAAAGGGAGGTGAATGTCAGGCATGTGGATGGTGATTGCAGAGGCCTCTTCTTCTATGATAACATTTACATTATAATGGATACCAGAAAGGGCGTTGGTGCAGAAGAACACAGAGATCCAGGACTCTGATAAATGCATGTGGCATGTATTTTCCATTGGAAGGGAGTGTTGCTATTTCCAGCTAAAGTCAGCGTGCTTTTGTGGCTTGCCAAGTCCTTGTGTGCAGTTTGCCATACTCGGCTTTCTCAGTGCCACATGGCAAAGGGATATCTCCGCCCCAGCTTGTCACCTGCACTGTGCTGCCCAGGAGTCACTTGAGCTCGCAGAGCTGCGTGTCCTCTCACAGTAGGGACAGATCTTGGCAATGGCCCCCCGTGAGATCAGGACGGGCCAAGTCTGGCCGGTTTTGAGCCCTGAGGTGGAGCTGGCCTGGCCCTGGTGAGTATGGGGAGCCACCAGTCCCACCAAGGAGGGAGTATTGAGCTTCCTTGGAAGTAGGAGACCATGATCATCTTGCTCCTTCTCTACTGATTTCTTCACTACTCCTGGGGCACAGCCCTGGGGCTTGACCTTGGAGCGTGGTGCATCCAGCATGTCTGCAGGGCATGGTCAAACCCAGAGCAAGCGAGGGGAGCTGCCCAGGACAAAATGGATGTAGCACCAGCACAAGCAGTGATGGGTGGTTTTGTTGCTCTCCATGCTTTCCCTTCTCTGCCTCCCAATGCTTTGTGGAGTTGTAAAGGTCAGAGCACTTCAACTCACCAAAGGAAATGTGGTATGTAGTATTTGACTTTTCAGAAATACAGCGTGGTGGCAATTGTTAAACCTGCTTCCTTTCATGCACCACAGCCCTTGCAAAATAGCGTGTTAACAGAATGTATTTAGAAGCAGATGGTGAAGCAGAACGCGAGCACTGGAGAGTGGCTGAACGCTGCAACCAGAGCACTGTGGAGAGGTCTCTGCGAAGCCAGAGGCGAGCGGCCAGGGCTGTCCTACAACCTTGAGGCAGGGTGTGTGGATGGGGTATGGGGGTGTCTGCATGCAGGGAGAGGAAGGCGGATGAGAAAGGGATGGGAGCTCTGGCAGGGATGTGCCTGCAGGGTCTCTTGTGCTACCTGTCCCCCCACCCATACCTGCCCTCACCTCCCCGGCAGAGCATTGCCCAACGCAGGCAGCGCTCCCTGAAACCAGCCCAGGGAAATTTGGTTGCTTTGGGTTGGTTGGTGTTGACACAACCTCCAGGTACATCCTGCTGGTCTGATCTGAAGAGGCGAACTCAACAGGCTCCTGTTACAACGTACGAGGTGGACGACACCAGTCAATCGCGCATCTGGATTATTTAAAGCATTGGAGTTACTGGTACGTTTTCAGCTGGCCCACAGTGGTATTTGTGTTTTGGCAGCACAGATGCAAATTGTAACCCTGCCAATGAGAAATCTTGGTGTGTGCCCTGGTGCACTCAGAAGTACGAGTTTTCCTCGAGACATTCCTGGTTGCAACTGCAAGATAATCAATGACCGCTTCTTTGAAAGTCACAAGATTCCGGCTGATTTGTCTTTTCTCATGGAAAAATACTAGGATATGCGATCTCAGTATGTGGTGGTACTGAACGAGGAGCTATCGACAGAAATAGAGAATACTCCTGAGGATGCTTGCTAGCTGGCAGCTGAAAACTTGTCTGTTGAGCTCCCTTTTGGGTAACCGCAGGAGACTGGCTGTTAGCAATGGGAATTCGAAACTGTACCCAAGAACTGCACTGAGCGCTCTTCCTCCAGTGTGGGAATACCAACTGCCTGCCTCTTTTAGAAGAAAGGAGGGCCAAAAAAAGACAACCGTGGGGAAGAGGCAGATGCAAGAGGGAGAAGCATACGGTGCTGGATGTGATGTAGTGGAAACGCTGCTGAGAGCTGAGGAGAAAACCAGACAGGTGCCTGTCCCGGGAAGGGAATGGGAAGCCAGCACAAGGTGCAGCCCAGTGATGGAGAGAGACGGATGCAGCAGAGATGTGAAACAAGGTGGGCCCAATGGGTTTCAGCTGTTGTGGTGCTGCAGGAGGGCATGAGAACTAAAGCAATGCCAAAGGAAGGATAAAAGCAGGTAGGAGAAACTGAGAATGTCTGTTATCCAGAAGAAATTACAGTGGGAGTAGGCCACTGTGCTTTTGCCATCTAGCTACACTGGGAAATTCAGAAAGAGATCCTCATGGATGTAATTTAACAGCCTTTTGGTTAACCTGAAATCTCCATATTGTTCACAAGCATCTTGAAACGCTGGGGCTGAGCGTCTGGGATTGGTTTTGTTAAGACCATCTATTTCTTGTACTGTCTTCACATCTGTGATATTTATGGGTAAAAATAATTCAGTACAAATATAGTTGTGTCTGTCTTTAAGAAATCAAAGTTGTTGTGATGCCTGGGGCTGTGACAGAGTGAGAATTGGAGAAGTGCAGGCAGAACACTGCTGCTGTAGGGAGGTGAAGAAATCTGGAGTTAAATAAAGAAACCAGCTCCAGCATCACACTTCCACCCAGCCCCTCTCCACTGGGCTCGCAGTAAATCAGCGTGCGCTCCCGGCAGCCCCTTCTGATATATTAATTAGCGTGGTACCCTAACAAAGAACGCAGAGAATTGTGTTTCAGTGGCGATAAGCTGAGCCTTTCTGTTTCGAGGCAGGCTGCCCCATACTGGGCTTTCACCCGCTGTCGCAATAAGGGATGGAAGAGGATGGTGGAAAACGCAAGAAGCTCTGATCTCTTGGTGGAGAAACAGGAGGCTGTAAAGGTGCTCTCTGCGTGCTGGTGAAGCAGAGCGAGCCAAAACGTGGAGACATCCCCCAAGCGAGCAGCGGCAGCGAGCTCTCTGGAGAATTCCTGCAACATCTTACTGCTTTTTAAATCTGGTCAATAAACATTAGATGAAATGGATGTTTCTTTGTCAATGTGTTTATCTGAACTTCACTTACTCTGAGCACTAGCCGTGAGCCATAAAATGTTTTGTGCTGATTTATTAAAGAGGAACTTTAATTACCTTATTAAGAATTGACCATCCTCTCCCAGTACCTGAAAATCAAAATCTGTCAGTACAGTTCAATGATCATTTCTTGCATCCTGAAGAGCAAAGGGCCCAGCGCTGCTGCTGAGCTGTTCCAGTGTACGCAAACTGCCATCGCAGCAAGGGCCGTTTGTTTCATGCCTTCTGCTGCGATGTCTGCAGGCACCGTCTGTCCAGTGTTGCTTCATGAACGAGATTGGGAGTAAAACAAATGTGCTTGAATGAAAACCCAGATTCTGGGTCTGGGAGTGGAGTGCTGAGCTCCTGTTTGGGATTTGATTTGGGTCTCAAAGCAATGGTAGGGTAGGATAGGATGATGTGTTTGGGGGTGGTTTGCTGGCACTGCTGGGATTAGGAAATGGAGAATCCTGCAGAATTGCCTTCCAGCTTAATTCAGATGCTGGCGACTAGGGAAGCGAAGCACAGGCTGTGCTGACCTTGAACTTGTGCCGTTTCATACCAGACCACGAACCGGCAGCTTGGCTACTTGAAGGGAGACTTGGTTTTGTGACTGTGGCCAAATGACAACTGCATAAACAAAGCAGAAATGCTGCTGAGCGGTGTGATGTTTTATCTGGGCTTCCTGAGACGCTTTTCCTCAGTGACTCAGGCTCTCTTGTCTTTCACAGGCTCAGAAACACGTGCACGCAAAGGATGTTCAGGCAATCTGCTTGTGGCAAATTTCCTTGTTTTTTCTTGTTACTTATTATTAATCCTACTAAGCCAAATGGTATAGATTTTTACCAAAGGGGAAAAATTGCTTGTTACTACCCAAGTAATGCAACCTAATAGCGTCTCGGAGTCAGAAGGTGTATTTACCAGCTATTGGCCCACCTCATCACCTAAAACCAAACACCATAACCTGAACAAGACGTCTCTCTTTGCCCTGCAGCCCAGATGACTAAAATGACTCCTCCTTAAGGATCAAAACTTGAATCAGCTCAGAGAAGCCCTGCACTGCACAACCCATCAGCCCTTCCCTGGGGCCTGCAGAGCTCAGCAACGGGTGTTGAATCGGCTGCAAGTCATACAAGCAACAGGACTGGTGAGGAATGGGCTGCTTTAGGGGCTGCCAACACCTGTAACTTTTCACAGAGCTCATGAGAGAGGGATATTTCATCCTTTTAAGTATCGTATGAGTTAAATATGGCATTGGCGGTTGAGGTTCTCACTTGTTGCAAGCACCCATCCGAGGGGATAGTACAAAAAGAAAGAAACAAGCTTATATTCAAGATCTAATTTAGACTGTAAATCGTTTGGTGATCGTGGCTGATGCTCCTCTCTCCATGCAGCGCTGAGCGCCGGGGTCCTCCTCCAGAAACACAACATCCAGAAGCCACTGAAGGACCAGTTTTAGTTAACCGATAATAGCGGCAGGAGCCGTAGAGTCTGCGAAGCAAAATCGATGGAGCGGGATCTAAAAGCTGTACTAAACTCCTCAATAGTCATAAATCTTGTTACCAACAGCTCTCAGGCTACTTTATGGTGGAAATGATGCCCTTGCTTTGCAGAGGCGGAAATTCAAGCATCGAGGAATGAAGCAATCGTTCCTAGAGACGAAGGGTAGAAAAAAGGGTCTGGATTTCTGGGTCGCTGTGTTATCTACAGGGCTATATTGCCTCCCTCCCGTGACTGAGCGAATTGGCGTGGGAATAGGCTGCTGGCAATTTTCGGCTCTCTGGTACGTGCTTTGGGGGAGCGTTTCACCTCTGGGCCCTGCCGAGCGGTGCTGGGCCGTGGAGGCCAGCCAGGACGATGCTGAGGGGCACCCGGGAAGCAGGTTCAACACAGGGCTCACTGCCTCTTCAGCCAGGAGCCAGCCTAATGGGTTTTGTCTCCTTTAGACTGGCGTCTGTGCGTGCAGGAGAAGTAGAGCAGTCTACGCGTGGTTTAAAGGTCTGGTTTGTGGCAGGTGAAGGGAACAGTGGCGCTTGGCAAAAAATGGCACCCTGTTATACACATGCAGCAGTCTGACTCGGTCCCTATTTGTATTTATCTCAATAAAAAAGGCAGCTTTTGTCTTAACTTGTTTTAAAAGCACATCAGACAGAGATTAGAGACTGTCCCCTCCTCTGCTCTTCCCCCAGAGCCCTGCACAGGGTCCGGGCAAGCCTCTGCAAGGGGCAATCTCTTCCCTGGGTTACGGGTGTCAAACAGATGCCTGATCTGAATGTGGGGTTGTAAGCAGCGGCGGATGGGTCAGAGTTAAGTTTCCCAGAATGACTCCTGGTGCAGGGAGAAATTCAAGTGGAAAATCCTGAGTGTATGGGCTCGGTTTCAAGCCAGAGCTCGATATGAGGTAATGAGGACAAATGAAGTCATTGTGGTGCGACTACACAAGAAATCCTTCCTGAGGTGACGCGTCTTACTGCTTCAGAGTTTGCGTTGGGGACAAAGAACAGGAAACCGCGGGCTGTGGCTGCGCTGGTGATTTAGTGAAGAAGAGCGTGAGCTTTTGCAGCAAAAACTAGAGGCTTTGGCTCATCGCAGTGGCTCCCCTCTCTGCCTTGGCTCTGCATCAGCAGAGGGCAGCAGAGATTGGAAGAAAACATTGCTCTGAACATCCTGCAGCAGTGGCCAGAAAGGGAGAGAGAAATATTCCTCCTATGTTTGCATGAGCAACCTGCGTGTGCTAGCTGGGGGCAGAGGTGGGTGCGCGTCCCCCTGGTCCCTTGGCAGACGAGAAACGCCGGAGAGGTTCTCCGAGCGCTCGCCCCTGCACCGCTGGCCGCCTTTGAAGGAATGCAAATGTATTTCTGTCCTCCTGGCCTATGCTTTGCACCAGGATCTCACTGCTGTCAGTGGGCTGGCAGAAGGAAAATATACTGGTTAAATATTTGCAAGGAAGGGGAAAAGCAATTCAGAATGACGTCTGAGCTCCGGGTCTTGCTTCGGGCTGAGAAGAAAATAGAGCGTGCAAAATGCTCAGTCCCTCCTGCCCAGCTGAGGCAAAAGCCTCGTGGAGGGGCTTTTCCACTGACAGCAACTCTTGTTCGCGGCGTCTTGGCAAGCTGCCCCTTTCCCCCCTTCTGCTGCAGCCGCTGCCGTGCCCCCAGCCCCCGAGAGCAGACCTTTGCTCCCCTTACGGCAGCAGACTTGTCTTTCTGCCTCTGACATTACCAGCAGCTTTCTCTTTGCATCCCTCGCTCTCTTCATGCCTCCCCCTCCGTGATTAAAGCCTGCGGGTTATAAAACCAGCAGAGAGACAACGTGAGCCCACTCACACATCAGATTCCTGCCAAACCCTGGCCCTGTGCTCTCCTGCCCACCCAGGGTTCAACATCAGCAGCAAATGCCTGACCGACACGGTGTGGGAAGCTTTATGTTGCCTCCTTAGATTGATCTTGGCCGAATTTGCAATTGAGGGCTAAATTTGCACAGCAGAGTTAAACACGTAGCAACAGTGAGTGCCAGAGCACATCACCATCATCCCATTTCTCAGGCTGCTGCGGAGAAGTTAAGACTCTGCGCGTTGCTTTCTGGCGGCATCGCTCAGCAAAACAGTCCGATTTTACCAGAAACCAAAATGAAGGGACTGGGCAGAGCTTGCCCCCAGCCCCGCTCCGCTAGCTGCCTGCAGACACGGGGGATTTCCTCATAAAGTAATTCAGCTTTACGGATGGGGAAAGCTACTTGCTGGACCGTGGCTTCCCGAAACAGGATTATTAGGGATCCAATTATTTGTGTTGCATTAGTAATTACTACTATGAGCTTAAATAAATATGACTTTGCATTATTGGATGCTCCCGTGGAAGGTAGGCACCAACATTTGCTTTTCTTTGGAGTGAACTTCTCGGTGAAGCACAGGTGTCTGCTGAGGACTTGCGGGTATATATTTGGCGTATATTTGAAGGATTAAACAGTCCAAAATATCCACTGGTCTGCTGACTGCTTTGGCACGGTGTCTTGCCTGTTCAGATGTGACTTTCAGTTGTGCCTTTCACTTGTGCTTTTTTTTTTTTTTTTTGGCTTAGTTTATTGCTTCCAGGCAAATTTCTGACTGTTGTCAGTACCCCAGGCAGAAAAACAGTGAAAAAGTACTGATGTCTCAGCTGCTGCAGCGTAAGCCTTTTTAAATTATAAGGCGTTTTTCACTACAAAAGGAAGGAACAGGTTGTTTCTCGCCTCGGTGCGCTGTGGTGGTGTTTACCAGGGGAGCATCCATCCTCCTCCTCCTCCCACGCTCACCAGGAGGCTTTTGCACTGGTCCTGATTAGACAAGAACACACTTTATGTGGGGAGGGAACGGGCAGCCTGCCAAAGCATGAAGGAAAGTCGGTGCTAATGCATGCTGGCATGGTGGAAATCCTTACCTGCGTGATGATTAAACTCTTTTTTTCCTTTTTCCTACTGCTTCTTTGACGCAAGATTCACAAGCAGACCCTACAGACCTTCGTACAAGAAGTGGGTTCAGCACCATCTGTACCACAGTTTCTTGCTGCAGCTGAGTTTCAGGCTGAGAGTGCTGGCGGCTGAAGATGTACTGGACAGGAGTGCTGGAGAGTTTCTCAGGCACGTTCTGTACGTGGTACCGAGCCGGGTCCCGAGGCGCAGACCCTGAGATAAATGACCCGCTCTGCTAGATGGCGAGGCGCAGGGCTCTGAAAGGTGCTTCCTGACATCTTATAAAATTTTTTGAAGGTTTGGGGTAGGTTTTTAAATCTAGCACGTGTAAGCGGTGTAATTGCACAGCAAGGCTCCGCAGCTAGCACCAGGACCAAAACCGACAGAGCTCACCAGTGCGGCATTACACACAAACCCACTCTCCTGCCGAGGGTTCAGTCATCGCCTGGAGTGATGTGACCTCTCCCAAGCGCCTGAGACTGCTGCAAACACTCCCTGCAAACAGTCAGTAGTTAACATTCAGCTTTGCAACTGAGGCGTTCGATGGTGATGGGTCAGACGTGTCATGAGCAATTGTTTGTCTTCCCTGACTGGATAAGCATGCAAATAGAGTCAAGTAAACAGAACCGTCCAAAGCCCACGGATTTTTTGTAATTTATTTATTTTAGTGAAAACTAAAAGTCTGTTAAAATCGAGATATTAAGGATGGAGTTTCTTTTCTTTTTTCTTATTTTACAACCGTATCTGGAACTTGAAGGAAAATGGTCAGTTTTTGAGTTTTGATTATATGCTTCATCAAAATTTTATTTAAGAGGAAAATATCTCAACATTTTTCAATGTTCCACCAGCAGATCTTGCCCTAAATGCTCAGGGTTCATTATAAAATTGGTTTCTGGAAGTGAAGCAACATGCATCCCTGAAATTCATTTTCGCTGAATATTTTTTATATTCAGGAAAAGTTCCCTCCCACAGGTGTTCATCGAAGGGGTTCTGCACAAGGTTAGGAGCCTGGCCTCAGCAAATTCATTTTTTTTTAAAGATGTAAATCAGCATTTCAAATGCAGACGGTGCCTTTCAGTACACAGAGGTTTGACGGTCAGAAGGTGGATAGTCCTTGATTACGGAGAAATTAAAATCTGTTCGCCCAGGTAGGCTTTAAGAGCCACACAGTGACTACAATGAACTATGGAAGCTGATAGTTCAGGCTGGTAAGGGCTGTGCACCTTTATGAATGTGATCCCCTCAGCCAGGACAAGAGAAATTGGCGGGGGAAGTAAAGGGACTAGCAGCTCTAGCAAGCTGAGAGGGAAATGCTACCAGGAGGAACAAGATACTGTGAAGGGGGGCTAAAAGGCACGAGGGGATGAAAGTCATGATGAAATGATTCTTTAGCTACTTCTTTTACGTAATGGTTATATCTGATTTCTTGTTTTTCTCTGTAGTAGATGCCAGGTCACTCTGGCCCATCAGATAATAACTGCTGACAGACATTCAGAATTCATAGGCAATGTGAAGCTACTTTTGGCTCATGTGAATGTTTCTGGCTGTCCCTCTGTAATGGTTGTACAGCTCAACAACAAATCCCTGTGACCTTCTGGGCTTCTCTTGTCAGCTTTAGTCACCAGGTAGGGGCTGGATTGCGCAAAATTAGCAGGTTCCCATTTTTAGTCTGCTCTCTGCCTTTCTGCAGCTCTCCCATCTTTCCGTTTTGGGTACCTGGAACTCCATTTCTCCTGTAAGCAGCGCATCGTAGGCTGTAGAATTGTGCAGATGTAGCAGCTCCACAGTGCTTGATTTCCCTGCAAGTCCTGTGCCACAGGAGAAGAGCTGTTGGGTTGTACAAGCACTGCTGGTAGTAGGAGCAGACTCGCTACACCCTTTCAGTACGATCACACTCTGCAATATTCTGTTGTTCTATTTTACTAGTTTGTTTTTTTTTATTTTCCTTCCAGGAGGTCTCCAAGGCTTATACTGACAACACACCATGACTTAGACCTCTCCCAGTCAAGTTCATTTGAGGGGCGGGGGAGGAAGCGGAGCTCTTACTTGGGGATGAGGAAATCCTCCTGCCTCCAGCCCCTTAAAGCCAATTCAATTCCTCTTGCTGGAACTCTTTGCTGATTTGTTACCACAAATGAGATGTTCCTTGGAGCTCCGGCAAGGGATTTGTAGCAGTAGTAAGGCTAAATTAAACTTCCTGGTGTTCAATCTCAAACAATTGATAAGCTGAGCTATTCAGGGGCCATTCAAAGGTCCTAAGCTGATACCATATTTTTTACCTCCACTGCACTTACAGCAGCTCAAGAATTCCAATTTTGTATCGCCTGTTTTGCATCGGTGTAAGAGCATAGATTGCTGTGACTAGAATAATATTTGTGTTGCAATTTGCCTCCCAAAGCCCCCAATGGCAAATGCATTACAATTGGGGAGAAGAAGCACATTCTTATATTTCAGATCATAACTATCTATTTCATGAAGCATAGGGTAAATTCGAACAAATACATGTAGTGGATGTAGGAAGCCTGTAAGATAATCTGAGGATGGAGTGGAGAGGACTTCTTGTCAAATGGTTCTTATTTTGTGGCCTTTACTGAAGCTGTTGTCATATCAAAGTGATGATTTGTTGTACTGTTTGCTTAGCGTAAGGTAGCTCTGATGATGTCTTCCTCCGAGATTAGCAGTGATAGTAGAGGCAAGCTAGCGAACTACTTAGTGGCTTAGAGAAGCCTCAGGGACTGAGGAACTGCACAAAGGGACACGTCGTACATGTTGGCATTTTGGGTAGAAATGTGTGGGTTGCCGGGGTGGGGTGCATGGATGAAACAGGGAATTAGGTGTGCGTGTCCCCGTATGTGAGAAGAAAGGAGCCCGGTGGTGAGGTGTTATTTTAAAAAATAGAAAATAAAATCAGTTCAATATAGGCCTGAAGCAGTTGATAATTCACTGAGGTCTTTTCCATCAAACATCTCTTGGTGCACAGTTACTATCATGCCCCGTAGTATTTGATGAATTTTGAGTCTGTTATTCAGCACTGAGGCTTCCCGCATAATGAGAAGCCTTCGAAAGACACTCTGGAGTCAAAGAACTGAGTTTTGAGCACATAAATGTGCTCAATGGCATCTACAACAGCAATAGCCAGCCCTAACTGATTTCACGTGTTTTGCAAGTGAACTTAAAGTGGCACATGTTGGGAATCAGGGCATGAGAAATGTAATTGCCTACGTTCTGCAATGGAGTGGTATGTGAAGCACTTCTGGGTGTCAACAGCAGCTAAGCCTGAGGAGCCCCTGTTAGTTTGAAACAATACTTGAAGATCTCACAAGTGCCTTGAACTTTAAAGGCAAACAGTGAAGGGTGACTAAGGCTAGATCACAGCCTGACGGTGAACAAACGCTAGTATACACTAGTATATATATATATATATATTATATATATATATAAACGCTAGTATACAGAGAACAAACTCATCTGCTCTTGGGTCCTGTAGATGTGCAGAGTTCAGTTTTCCTTTCAGTGTTGCTGCCTTCTGTCTGCTTAATTTTTCTGCATTGGTTTCCCCCATGGATTTATTTTTCAATTGTACTACCTGTCTCAAGAGATTGAGTCACAGTCGTAACCTGAACTCCCACCTGCAGGTTTCCTTGTTCTCGGTAGGTTTTCTGACATGCAGCTGATTCAGCTCTCCAGAAGGCACTCTCAATTGGGAGAGTGGTGCTTTGCTCTCTATTACCGAGGTCTCTCTCTATCACTTGGTACCCTTTAGCACCGTCCAGTGAGTATCACTCAGCTTTTCCATGACCAGTCAAGCAGCACAGACTCTTTCCCTCCCCTACAGCTTGCTCCCAGCTCTTTACTCAATACCCTTCCTTCTGCTGATGCCAATTTTAAGCTCTGGAGCTTTATCCCTTGACTCCCCTTGTGACACCTGCTTTCATGTCCCTAAAGGTTTCCTACACTGCTGTTATTGCTTCATGCAACACTCTCCTACTCCGCTTCTGGTGTGCAAGTGAGGAGTCTCTAAACATACTCGTCACCACGCTTGAGGAGGACAATCTTGAAAGGTGCTTCCTGACTTCAGCCAAACCCCTGTTCGTTCTTCTGCTGTCCACCTCTGTGCCACTGGGACCTGGATGAGTTGACTATTCATGCAAAAATGTTTTCTGAGCACTGGATTTTGTGATTAACGGTGTTTTGATATCTAACACACAAAGTCAGTGTTAGGTGCTTATTATGCTCAATTCTCTGAAAATGCCACAAGGTAGTTATTTTTTCAATATGTAAATAGACACACAAATACCGCTGCCCCTTTCTCTTTAAAAGGAACTGACACACAGTAGTGGCGCCGTTTATTGTTTGAAACCCTCAGTTGAGGTCACTCAGTTGATAAGACCTTAATGCCAAGCCAGATTTTGAAAGCCCTAAACAATACCATAGCCCCATACTAGCAGCAAAAAGCACTAACTAAGCTAGCCGTGACGCTTTGTCTCGCCTCTTCTGCTGTTTGGCACTGTGCTCCTGCAGAAAGCCAGACCTGGGCTGAGGGCTCAATGAGAGACAAGGTGGTAGCCCGTGAGACAAGCCTGCCAATTCTTTGGGCAGCCTGCTACGGAGAAGACCGGGGAGCTACAGAGAAGCCAGCAGGCCAAAGGAACACAAATATTTCTTTCTGCTCAGCCATCATGTGTACAGCTGATGTGCAGCTCTCCAGCCTTTCTTTTTGTGGAAAAACATGTAAAGACTGTGAGAGCCATTCTGGCTGGGATGAAAAAACACAAGGATGGTGCTCGTAGGGATTTCCTATGGGAATAGAAAATGGCCCCCTCTCAGCGCTCTCTTCTCCGAACAACCTTTTCAGAGGCTACTCGCCAACAAGCCTAATTCCACAACGTGATCTGAACTGATGCAGGGGACAGCCCCTTCTGCTGGCCCCGTTAGCTTGTTCCCTTTGCATTCAAGTTCTTGTCAATTTGCTTACAGTTACCCTAATGAAAACAGCCAGCAGAAAATAGTCTACACCTTAATGCGGCAGTAGTTACCCAAGTGAGGAGTACTGCCGTGGTGCTTCCAGAGGAGAGCCGAGCAACTGGCTCTAACAGCGGAGAAGTCTCCCAGCTGATCTCCATGACATAACTCTGCCAGAAACACACGTTTACCGTCCAGGGTGAATTAGGAATTTCTGACTGTGCTGCTTGACTTTATGTTGACGGCTACTGTTTAGCAAGTTGACCCCACACCTCTCCTTCTTCTAGAGATGCAGTTTTATTTACAATTGTTCAAGGGCATCCTGCTCCTTGCCTGCGCTGCCTTCTGTGACTAGCTTTAACACTATTATTTTTGTTATTTACAATCACTGGCAGCCAGCAAAAGCTTTATGCTGATATTAAGAATTCCAAGACAGCTGAAATTTGAAATGGTATCTCACTTGCCTGTAAAGTCTTTCTTTATACTGAACTATTAAAATGCTAGACATATTGGGATATTTTCTCAATGTAAGCTACTTGTCGTAAACTACTCATGCACAACCACGTTCATACAAATAATATGTTCAGTTAGTAGTATTTGAAAACAGTATCTCGCTAGATATATCTACTTGCTTTGAGTTTGTCTTGCTTATCTACTAAATATCGCGTTTACATTTGGATATGCAGCAAGAGTTAAAAAGGGATCGCTGCACACAGTGTCATGCAGGCAGTGGTGGTGCCTTTAAGAATGTGACCGTGTAGGCTGTCCCCAACAACCTTCCACTCTGCTCTCTTCATACCTAGGCAAATTCATGATGATGAACCAGGAGAAAAGAACCCAGTCTGGAGCTCAGATTCCAGAGTTCAAGACTTGCAGTTAAAGAAAGAAGGGAATGCTTGAAACCCGATTTTCAAAAGTAGCCGTACTCTTGAGCCACACAGCCCCTGAGGTCTCACAATATTAAAGTTCATTTGAAGAATGGGCACTATCAAACCAGAACCTGTGCCGACAGTAATTAGCTGAGGTCCTGAAACACAAGGGATGTTTATCCCTTACGTATTAGCTAACTAGACTCTTCTCACAATCTATGTAATTTATTTTTTTTTAAGTTTCTATGGGTAATTGGGCTAGAGGGTTCCACACGCTATTTGCATACTGTAGAGTATTTCCTATCTATGCGCTGCTTTCTCTTTTTTTCTGTAGTCTGAATGTTCTTGTATCCCGTGAAGGAACAGATAGGAGGTTTCAGTTCACTCCTCCACACTTTTTGCTTCTTTAGATATATTTTATGGTATTCCCTCCCACTTCTTTCCTCTCTAAGCTAAACATTCCCAGTATTTCCAGCCTCTGCTTACTCAAAACTTACCACCTGTTACCGCCTTTTGAAGCTCCAAATTGGGCTCACTTCTCAGCTGCCAACCATTTTGAAAAGATAATCCACTGAGCTCAGAGATGCTGAGTCTCTCGGCAGTACACGGGCTGGTTTGGCCTGGCCTATCATGCAAACCTTGACGTTATACTCTCCCTATAATGGACTTTCAGGACGTTTTCTTCATACTAAATTACCACAGCCTGGTCAGTTCACTCCTAAGACACCAATTCCTTCCCACCCAAAGAGCTCATTTTAATGGCAGCGACAATATCTGTTGACGTCACTGTTGTGGGGGCGAGCACTGATTTGGGTTAGCTGTGGATGCAGCTCTTGATACAAGAACCTGCATTCACAAAACCTCTGAATTTTTTTCAAGGTTGCAGAAAATATCTGAAGGTCTTGATAACAGCTTTGCAATGCTGCAGTTGGGGTCTACATCCTCAGTGAGTGAGGAGAAACGTACGTTTGTTCTTGCAAGTGTATGAGGGAGAATGTGAAAGCAGTAAGCTGGACAGTAGTAGTCCTTGTTGTAAATTCTGTACTTTCTGGTTCCTCTGCAGACAACCAGGAACGCTGGTGTCTTAAATAATTTCTGAGTGCTATCTTCATATCTTTATATTTAATACCCTTTTAGCAGGAAGGGTAATGCTTACATCTCCCAGGAAGAAGTTTTGTGTTGGGGTGAAAAATAGCCTCATAAAGCCATACCTTTACAAAGAAAAAGGACATGTGTGTCACAACAGTGGCCGTTCCACAAAATACACTAAGCCAGCTCCCAGACCTGGAATCATGTGAGGATAAACCTTTTTCCAGCCTACGCCCTTAATAAAAGATTGTGTGTAATCAACATAACCTACAGACAAAAACTTGCTACATTTTTTTTATCGTAACTGAGATACATTTACTGAGCACTGCATGATTCCTTCCTTCGAGAGGAGTAGCCTCTTAGATTTTTATCCCCTCCAAATAGGTGCTGAAGTAGCTTCTTCCAGGTGGTGTGCTTATTCCGTAAACTTTCTGTCAAAAGGGGTCATGAAGCTTTCTGAGTGGCTACTGAGAATAAAGTTTTCACGGAGCAATTCTTGCTTTCTTGCTAGCTCCTCTGTTGCAGCTTCAAGGGCCCAAATCTACAAAATAAAGGTATTTGTAGTTAGCTTGGAAGTGACTTCTGCAACTGAAGCATTAAGAAGATACTGCTAGCCAAATAGGGCCGTATTCTAGCACTCGTTTCCATTCTGAGACACAGAAGAAAATTAGTGCAGCCTCCCAGCAGAAGATACCACAACAATTTGTGTACGTGTAAGCAGAGCATTCTCTCGTTGTCGCTTCCAATCTATAACATGCCATGGGCTCAGATCAGGGATAATATGTGAAAGAAGATCCAAAGGTAATTGTTCAGAAAGACTGACTCAGGCCCAAGATCCTCAGAGTGGAAAATAGTAATTAGCTGTAGAGTCACTGACAACGTGGCCTTACTCCCCTGAGACCATTGCAGAAACTAGCACAAATCGGGGCTAGGGAAATGGGAAAGAAACTCCAAACAAAACCTCTGTCAGCAATGGTATTCTTTTCCTTTTTAAGGACAAAAAAACTCAAAACAAAACAAAATACTTCTCTCTGATCTTCTTTTTGTATTTCTTGGTTATTTGTGAATGAATATTAACAAGTCCCTGATACAAAAATTGGATTTGTGGTATTCTAACTGTAGGAAGTAAATATTTAGTGTACCGTGATCCATTTAGTTCAGTAACTGTCGCTGACATAAGTAATCATGTGATAACTAATTCAGAAGGCAAGTCAGAAGTTGGTGCCAGTCCCATGCACAAGGACTCCTATCCTTTATGCGTAAGAATGTAAAAATCCACACTGTGAACATAGTTGCGCTTGTATTTTACTGCGGGCCCACTTTAATCCTATTTAAAAACCTGGTAAGAGCTTGATTTCCATGATAACTTGTTTTACATAAATATAGGTGCATGTATATAACACACATACACGTATATATGAAACCTCGAGTTTACTGTTGTTTCATGGCAATCTCTCTAGCCTGTGTCACATCATCTATCAGCTAGTTGAGTTGTGAAGTCATTTCATCACATTGTTCTGGTGTTTGATCTACAGGAAGGTCTACCTTTAAATTAATGTGAAACTGTGCTCATGTTTTGCTCCTGTACGTACTTTTCTGGGTTTGAATGCGATGTCATCTTGCTTGATAGCACCACTGCTTATCAAAGAGTTCAGATAAATAACACTGTCCTTAACGGAATGTGTTGTCTTTTCCAGAATGGATTTTTCCACAACTGGCAGAGATACCTGTGTAGGAAGAAGTTACCAGTTATACGAGTACATTGCGTTTGGATACAAGGCACACATTCTGCATCTTCTGATGCTTCTTTTGCTATCTATTTACTGTGTATGTATTTTTCTTAATGTGTTCACAATCTGTTTTTCTTAAAGCTGATTTTTTTTAATAACCAAAATTTGGGAGAGAAACCCTTTAAAAGGTAGGAGATGACTCTCCATCTTGGACACTAAAACGTTAACTGCTCTTTAAGACTCACAAAATAATCACCTACTACCCCTGGTGATCCCATCCTGTCCCAGGGACGAATAGATAAGCACCTCAGGTTGTCATCCTTCTGCTTATGAGAGTCCTGTACTACCCCAGACAAATTCAAAACATTTTTGAAAGGGGAAACCCAACATTTGGCTACTGGGACGTATTTACTACACCTTGCAGGGCAGGACTGCTAAAGGACACCTCCAGCAATGCAGATACAATTGCATTTTCTCTCTAAATAGCATCTCGGGTCTGACTAACAAGTACCACTGGTAAATTGGGAAGATCTCATCTGCAATAAGACAACCAGGATGTGGTCATGGAGGCTGATGTCAGCTTGGGAACTAGGGTAACGGTAAGGTACTCGAGGCTCCCGCGGGGTGCAGGAAAGGCATTCAGAAGCGCAACAGCCAAACATCAGTGTGGGACCCAAGAAACGGGACTTGGGTCAACAAGAAAAGAGGAAGCATACGAGACAAGATGGGAAATGAGAAGTCAGTAAGCCTGATATCGCCTCAATTAGTTCAATTAGCAGAATAAAAAGACCTTTGTACTAATTTGAAGGGCCTTGGTCTTATCCTGTGAAGAAACAGGTTCTCCCTTTAAGAAATTAGGGCTACCAGTTGTTCAGTATTTACCACAACAGGGCTGGATGATCATAAACTTCAGGAGGAGGGGGAAAGGAAGAGGAAATATTTTTCTGTGTCCTGTCAGTGACATAGGACATAATTCTTAAGTGGGACTGGGGAAGGCATGAAGTTCATATAATTAACAAGTCAAAATTTCAGCCAAAGAACAAGTACTAGTACTGACAAGAACAAGTACCGCCTCCTGAAAATACTCGCTTTAACATAACTGCCTGATTTATAGCTTGAGAGAGACATGGATGGCAAATAAGCAAAAGAAAGAAGCACTCTACCATTATCAAATCAATCCTCTGTTACCGTCTCCCATACCTCTTTTATCACAGCTTGTTTCTCTGCTGGCATCAGTGTAGAAGGTGACTTAGGCTTCACAACTTTTTCTTTCTGTGGTTCTTTTTTTTCTGGTGCTTTTGGCAAATTTTCCAGTTTATTTTGGAGCAGATCAATTATTCTAGAATCTGCAAATACTTCAGCAATATCAAGAGCATTGTTTCCTGTATTTAAAAACATAAATACGTGTATAAACCATGAAAACAAACCTTGGCACCTGTTACTGCAAGTGGATAATAACACTACAGTCAACTGAATTTAATTAGGCCTCTATTTTAGTAATCATTCAGTGTGCCAGCAGCGTGCCTGACATTAGTGTGAGGACTGGCAGTCATCAGCACTGCTCGCAGAACTAAGGCCTTGCAGAAACGAGCCTTGAAACCAAATATTGCAGGAATTCTTGGAGTGGTTACTTTGCTCTTGATGTCCTGACATTTGCAGCTTAATATACTGGTCCTGCAGGTTGCGATTTTGATCTTTGAGAAGTGAGAGCATTTAGCAGCAGGAGATGGATAGATTAACAAAAGGTTAGGAACGTAGACCAAGTTGTTGTAAGTCTCTGCCTCTTCCAGTGCTTGGTCTGTGGCTGGCAGGGAGCGAAGGGAAAAGCCCTGTGCTTTAAATAGTGCTGAACACCTTAAGTGCCTGAGAAAGGAAAAACTCTCCTGGATCTTATGAGACCCTGTGGCTGTAAAGTAGTTGCGAGACTGAACTGCCACATGAATTGGAACGTCACATGGTAACAGAAATGGAGAACAAACATCCCTTCTGCAAACGGGGATTCACATCTAAGGCATTTTGGGAAGGAAAGCCTCATTATGTAGCAATATTGCTTCCTATGTTAGAGCAAGGGCTTAATATGTGATCAATGTTAACTGTTTAAATGACTCCAAAAGTAGAGGAAATAATACTGAATGAGGGATCTGCTGTGAGGAAGTAACACTTCAGTATCAGTTCAGATCTGTTTTTCTGTTAAGTATTTTTTTCTCTCAGGGAGTAATATTTACATGCTAAGAGGCAAGAAATATTTTTAACCGGTGCTGCCTGTGCATAAAAAAATAAGTGATTTAAATGTGTAGCAGAGTATACACTGGCCACAACTGAAATCCAGTTTTCCATCAAATAATATTAATACCTAGATAGAAGCTTTTCCTTAAAGCCACTTAGAGCTCTGTATACGTCTTGTGAGGAGCAACAGTCTCCTTAAATCATGTAATTAATCAGTTACTTTATTTTCTAGATGCATAAACCCTAGGAAAGCTGACCACTTACAATAGTCATTCCATACTGTAGAAAACTAACTGAACCTAACTCTTACCTTCACCCCGATCCTGAGAGCAATACTAAATTCAGAACACCTCCCAAAGTGTTCCAAGAACATAGATTTTTTTTTTTAATAAAACGTGTATACATATCATGAAACAGGCCTTTTCTGGAGACATTGATATTTACCATTGCTGTTTGTCATTTGGATGTCAGCACCCGCCTCGATTAGAAAATAGACTATATCCAATCTGCAGATCTCGATGGCTCTCATTAGCGGGGTTGCATTGCCTATTGCAGGTGCATCCACTGCTGCTCCAGCCTTCACTAGCAGTTCAGCAACATCTAGGTGTCCGTTATAGCAAGCGTGATGGAGGGGAGTCCACATGAAATTGTCTGTGGCGTTTACATCAGCCCTACAAAAGAGTAAGAGGAGTTGGCCATTGAAGCTAGCTGCTAGATACATCCACAAGTACAATCAATGTTAACTGCCCACTGCAATGGCGTATTCAATGTAAATAAATATTTTCATGTTGCTACTGCTACTCTGAAACCATTTTAGTATCTGATACATAGCTTGTCATGCAATATTAATTGTAAGAGTGTACCTGGGTGGTTACCATATCCTCCTCTAAGCCTACACAGTGTCATCTACGTGGAGGTTTTCACAGGCACAGAGAAAAATAGGCAGCCAAATAGCTTAATCCTGTAAAACGCTGCTAGTGTTTGTGCTCCAGCTTCACTGAGAATAGCAAAAAGCAGATTCAGGAATTGAAAAAAAGAATGCTTCTGGGCCAGGAACAGGTTCTGTAAAATGCATGGCAAAGTTGCCTACTGTCCAATTTACAAATGCGTTAGAGAAGGTCTGTCTCAGAAAATCTGAGGATTTAAAACTTTTTCAGCCACTGTGCCGCTGGACTAGAACTGTTTCTGCTCCCAGGTTAAAATTGGTGTGTTCTGGAGGATAGAAGGTCTAGTCTGGGGGAGCTATTTCCAATACGCTGCCTTTGGATGAAGCTGAGGGGAAAAGCATTATCAGCCCTTTAGCAACCGGCTGCCTCAGGAGCTTTTGGGCTGGGGGCATCCAAAAGCGAGGCTTGGGGAACAAGGGCCACTAGGGCCCCTTAACGGTGCCAAAAGGGCAGAAATAAGGTTCCCCCATGTTTTTGAAGAAAGCACAGTCCATGACTGTGCCCAGATCCACCATCTCCCACGTGTGCCATGTGTGGGTTCAGAAGGGCTCAAAACCTCATGAGGGGATTCCCCAGTACTCAAGCAGAGCAAATTCCTTTCCATCGCATTTAGGACAGCCTGGAGGTCCCGAACTGAATTAGAGTCACTGTCCCATTTACTCGAGGGACAAAAAGCTGATGTCTTCCCAAAAGACATGGAGGGAGGGAGAAGGAAGAAAAAATATGAAGGAAGCTGCTTCCAGGGATAGGGTTTTGCTCTTCAGGTCAGATGGTCAATATTTAACTCTAAGATCAAAAGAACAGATTCATCTGTTCTTTTCTTGTTTAAATTTTTGACCTTTTTCAGAATTCTACCTTTGGTGAGATCTTATCACAGTAAATTCCCCCGACCTGCCAGTTTTACTTTTCTTATCTTCAGTTGCTTAGTCGTTGCGGTTTATTTGTATGCAGTTTTCCTTTCATTCATATTTCTCATTAAAATAAGCGGTTCCAGTTATCCCACCTTCTCTCCCAACCCAACCTCCACGCCTCTACTGATAGTCTGTCTGCCCCTGAATCTTTTTTGCTAACTTCATTCTATTGGAAACAGTGTGATTGAAGGGAACAGGGTAAATCCAGCACTGACTTAAACATTCTTCAGCATTTTCTCTGATTAAGCATTGAATTTGCCTTTAGCCCAAATTTAATCTACTTCTGAGTCTTTCTGGAACCAGACAGAAAGTAGATACCGGCAATGTATAGTTAAACCTCAGCATTTTCTATAGCTTTGGATAAACATTTTGTTTTCTATTTGATATGGATTTGCGATATTGTACTGAAAAGGTTACATCGTAAGAAGCGTTTGAACTCCCATGCCAAACTGAAAAGTATCTGAAAGTCCACGCTGTTGAAAGTTGCAAAGCTAAACACTGTACTGAGGACTTGCCATTTTCTGATTTTTGTCAATTTAAAAACCTCAAAATTGGTACTACTTTTTTTAAAATAAGTTATTACATTTCTAGGTCTAACTTAAATATGATGAGGTGGGACTCCAGGGCTGTCTAGTGAGGCTTGACAAAAGCAGTGGAGATTAATTTGCTAACTCTTGCATCTTTATCTTTGGCAGACCTGAGTATACACATTTACACAGCTTTCCATATGTTCCAGGAACGTCAGTGTAATTACTAGGGTGTGTAAAGATCCATGTGCTGTTAAGTCTTTGCAGGAACTGGAGCAACTGCTACAGCCACTTATCCTGAGAAACGAATGTTAACGTGAATTCTAGCTATAGGTAGAGAACAAAGCTAACGTAAATATCTTTTAAAAATGTTCATCTAAGCGTTTGTGTGAATGACTGTGGGACTACAGCATGATGATAAAAGAGATTACACTATTACACAAGCATGACTGAATCTTTCTTAAATTGCTTTCATTTTTAACCTTTCATTGAGATTTCTCACAAGCGTGTCTGTAAGCTACAAAATTGCTGAAGCACTCCTAAAGTTTGGAACAGACTAAATAGCAGCACGTGCTTCTGGTGTAAATCCTGCTGCCTCAGCCTGCTGAGGCTGCAGAGGAACATCATCATAAGGCTTATCCCCTTAAAATATTTGCATGCAAAAGTTCTGGCATGTGGAACAGGGAAGTCCAGGATTGCCTTGATGAGTTCAGGCAAGTCACTTGAGCCAGATTTCCCCAAAATCATCCATCTGATTTTTAGAGCCGTTTTGCAGATGCACCATTTGAGACGTGGGTATGGGCACCCTGCAGTTCCCATAGTCTGGATTTGTAGGCACTCTGCATCTGACCAAAATGCCAACGGCCCAGACACCAAAAATGTCAGACGTGGGGGACTTCCCTCTTGGGTGTTTCTATTTCCCTGTTGCAAAAATGTGAAAAATAATAAACTAACCCTGTGTAACTCAGGCTCTTATGGAACTAACTTTATGTAAACAAGAAGCAAACCACAGTCTGTTGCATCCAAATGTTTACAGGGAATTTATGCTTTTGAAAGCCTTTTCAAAATATCAATTTAAAAAAAAAAATCTCTGAAATCATCTTACCCCTTTTCCAGAAGATACTGCACAACATCTGTGTTCCCACTGGCACATGCAACCATCAAAGGTGTTTTGTAATATTTGTCTTTTATGTCTACTGCCACACCCTCCTCAAATGCTTTCTCTAGAGACAGAATATCTCCGGCTCTGACAAGGTAGTTAATATTCATGTACATTTTCCTCGGTTCATCTATATACCAGGCACGGTCATCGTGCACGGGATGGGCAGATGGGTGGTCCTTGTTAAACTGGTGGCTATCGGCAATGTTCTGAACAGTATCAATCATGTACACAGGGAAGCCATCTTCCCTAAGCGGACACGCACTCTTCGGAATAACACAAATCGGCACGGGGATGGCCATGCCTTTTTTGCCTCTTTGTTTCTTCCCCTTCTTCTTCTTCTTTTTGGGTCCAAAGGATGTTATAAGACAGTTTTTCTGCAAGTATTTAGAGCCTTTAAAAAATTCATCGACTTTGATTCCCTCAGGGTCTGATCTTCCATGCTTTTCAGCAATAGTCTGTATTTTTTCAACGTCCACAAAAGCACACTGCTTCTGAATAACTGATATGAAATCGTCTTTAGTTACCATCCCATCTCCTTGGTCAACAGCCTCAAACGCCTTGCGGAGGACAGCCTGGTGCTCCAAGGACCAGTCGTAGAGCCTCAGTGCCCAGCGGGGGTTGGCCTCCTCCGCCCCAGGCTTGGACTGCTTTTTAAAGGCACCTTCGATTTTACGCAATTCTGCTGCTGCTGCTTTAAAACCGCCTTGCTTGGCAACGGCTCTTGGGGTCTTTGCTAACAAGTTTGTCCACGTAGGATCACAGCCTAAAAATATGGACACAATTTCACTGATAATGCAGTGGAATTAGTAATTACAACTAATCACCACAGGTCTACAGTTTTATACTGTCTTAACTGTAAATGGCAACAGTAGACAGAACCGCATTATTGACCTCAGATGGAAGGTTAGCCACGTGTCCATATTTATTTCCCAAAGGGAGATTCACTGGGCAGCCCATGCTCTACTTATCTGTCCACTCATGAGTATGTATAGACAGGCAGAAGTTCAGTGAAAATGTTACATTTTTCCTTAAAGTGGTGAGGAACGTCAAGAAGACACAAACTAAGATTAAAATGTCGCTCTCCGTTCTATACTCCAACCTTGCAATTTAGCAATAGAGCACTAGTTAAACGTTTGATCACAAGAATAGAATGTAGGATTTTGCATGGTGCTCTTAAGTCAAAGCTTGAAGTGATAAGATTATCTGATTAAGTTAGAGAATGATCATAGCTTCTTTGGAGTATGTTTCAATGCCCAGGGGCACCAAGTTTTCTCCATGATTACTCTGAGATAATTTTTTTTAAGCGATCAGCAAACGAAAAATTAATTTTTTATTGGAAGATTCAATACGATACTTCTAAAACCAACTAAAAATACAGTCCAGTTCTAAATTACACAAACTTATGATGCTTTCTTTAAGAACTGTTTTATCTCAGCCACATTGGTAAAAATAAGTCATAATATCCTATGTTAGGCACTTCTTAATGAGAATTACCTATGCCACATGACACCTCAAGGGGGTCAAATTCTTCATAAATGCCCAAGCGAAATCTTTCCTTTAGCACAGAAAAAAGAATGCACGTGATAGTTGCAGAGCAACTTATTTTTAATGTACCTCTTTGTCCTATAAACTTGCAGCAATTTGCAAATCCTCCCTCTGCAGCGTAATGAAGTGGCGTGTTACCATTCATAGCAATGAGGCCCAAGTCTCCATTATAAGCCGAAATAATCCTCAAAATCTAGAAAAACAAAGACAGTGCCACCAAAAACCACGTCGTCTTCTTAAGATGGGGAAGTGTAAGAAGAACTTACTCGTAAATCAAATGTCATACATTTTCAATTTATATAGTGAAGTTCTCTCCCATGCCCAGCTGATCAACGTGAGCATGACGTTCAAGTTATCTATACCACTGTGCTTGCTTAACTCAGGAAACAGAAACCTTGTTCGGTTGTAGACATCAAGGACAGTCTTCACTCCTGCCAGCCTACTGCAGGCCACTGTCTTAAAGTAACACTGACATTGCACGCACAATCAAAACTGCTTAATTTTATATACTTTGAAGATAATATGGGAGATAAGGAAGGAAGTGCCAACCTGCAGCTGTTTGCATCTGCCCTTCTTATAAGGGTAAAGTTTCACCCATGTGACACAGCTGTGACATGCTACAGGGTGAGAGAAACAAGCTCTCTAACGGAGCTGTTCACACCAGACGGCCACGCTAATGCACACACTCAGAGGTACCTTGGTAAAAAAGGCTCTGCAATTATGAGCGATTCTATCATTGCTGGATTCCCTTTGGTACTGAAACAGAAGCTGTTCTTGACTGATGGTTATTGGGCTTCGATCAGCTGAGACACTGGACTCAAAATTAAAAAAAACACACCCCCCACCACCAAAAAATAACCCAGGTTTGGCTTTGCAGCAATGCTTTAACACCACGAATGAAGATACCTCAAAAAAGCCACCTTTGGCTGCGAAATGTGCAGCGCTGTGTCTTTCAAGGTCAAATAGGTTAACATCGACTCCTCTCTCAAGTAGACCACGCACCAGCTCAAGAACACCTTCTCTTGCAGCTTCCATTAAGGCTGTGCGACCCGTAGCCTGCAAGGTAGCAAGAAAACAATTCAGAATTTCTTTTGTATGCTAATTCAGGTTTGAACAATACAATCTGATTGTTGCAAGGTGGCATAAAACTGAAGGACTCCTTTTTCGCTATTACCAAAAAAACGGAGACAAGTCTAATAGTTTCAAAGACATTTGTAGGTAAACTTTAAGAATCTAGTCATAACGCTGCTAAAACATGTGTAGTCAAATCCCAGCAACTCAAGTACATTAGTAACATGAGTCCCTTGAATAGTCCCCATGAAAATCAATTCCTTAGTTAAGGAATTCTTTATTCTGTGTGCATCATCTAATGCATGTTTACAAAACTTAACACAAAATACCACCTCTACCATGAAGAAGCATAAGGAGGTGTGGCTGGAGGAGTTCTACAGGGAAGGCAGAGCAACTGGGGAATTTCACTACCGTTCCGTCTGAGAGAAAAAGTTCACATTCTACACGTTAGTGCTGTCTCTTTTTCTAGATGACAGTGTGTGTTTCTGATTAGCAGTAGCTATTTTCTCTATAATGGCTGACCTTTGTAGATCTGGTGACCTTCCCAAGAACAGAGCACATCTTGGATCAGGGATCGCCGGCTATTAACATGTTGGCCCACAGCAACACTTAGAATATCTGACTTGCCGCTCTACAGAGAGAGCAGTGAGCCATGGGTGTGTTCCACTGAACCATATGCTCTTCCCCAACATCTGTCTTTCTCTTAGCAAAACATTCCTATTATGTGACCGGGAATGTGCCCATCATGTTACCAAAAAAATGCAAGTTTCTCATATTGCAGGTACACTGAGGGCACGAAGCGGACACGTGCACGAGACGATAAGGGATAAGGATGTCCAAACATTGGTTTTGCTATCGCTACAAGCTAGGAAGGATACTGCAAAACTAGGACCAAAGCAAAAGCCATGGGCAGCTTTAAGGGAAAGCTTGAGCTCCCTGACTTGAACAACAGCACAGAGCTTCAGTCCTTCGGGTCTGTTAATTACGGATGTAAACAAATAAATGACTAATAAAAAATAGAGACAAGAGTTTCTTACACCTCGTCCCTGCCTTGATTCCCCGTCAGGTTTTTCATGCTGGACTCAA
Source organism: Steatornis caripensis (assembly GCA_013398225.1). NCBI lineage: Eukaryota > Metazoa > Chordata > Aves > Caprimulgiformes > Steatornithidae > Steatornis > Steatornis caripensis. Next base: position 173,527 of record VZSC01013456.1, on the reverse strand, counting down.
CTTCTAGTGAATATTATTTGAACTCTGAAAACCTTAGGGTACATGGAGGCAAAGTACAAATCAGCATTGCTCCCCTGAAGTACAGTGACCTGCAACTCCTAAGAGCTGGCCCAGTTACATTTTGTTTCTGTGAGATAGTTGTACCCTAATCTACAATAATCTAAATCAGGATTTGTGGTTCAAGCAGAAGACTTAAATCCTTGCCCCTGCAGAAAAGGGTGATGCAGAAGAAGGGAACAGGCATGGCCACGGAGTTAAGCACTTGTCACTGCTTTATTATTTTAATGTGAGAGTTTAGGGTCATACACTCTAGTTGTCTGGTAACTATACTCCTGTATGTATGTTCTTAGTTACAGAAATACTCATACTGGGTTTTTTGCATTGGGATTTGCTCCTTTTTCCAAGAAATTCAGACATATTTCTTTAATGTCATGAGCTTGCTCACAGGCCTGTAGAAATACAGGCTTCCCATCAGTAGTACAGTTGTTAACATCTGCACCATAATCCAAGGCAATTTGCGTGCAGTGGTAGTGCCGCCTTGTAGGTAAAATGCAGTAAAACAAAACACCTGCAAAGAAAAACAGCAGGAATTATGGTGCAATACTGAAGGTTACTAGGGCTGTAAGCTTCACAACTGAATGGACAAACTCCTTCAACAGCGACCTGTCAACCTCTTTTAGGGTACACACATGCAAAAAAGACCCCTAGTTTAGGGTCTTTGAACTTGGGGAGTAAACCAGAATTTCATACGTGACAGGTCACGGGAGGAACATGATTCTCAATCGCAAGTTATCTTTCAGCTACGTACTGGAGGCACCTATGATTTCAAGGCCTAGACTGTTAAGGGAGAATTATTTTCGTTGCCATCAAAGCTCTTCTGGCCAATAGCTTCTGCTGAGCTGTAAGGATTACCCTCAACCACAGTTCCTCTCTACAGACTGGACGCAATACCCGTAGCAGTTGTGTAACACAGTAAGGGGTCATTTTATGGTATTTCTGGTGTGATAAGGTTCCCTTTCACTTACCTTTCCCTTCATTATCCACAGCAGTCATGTCTGCCTTAGCTTTTGCTAATAAATCCAAAACTAACTCATGGCCTAGCTCAGCTGCCTTCATTGCTGGAGTACATCCCATTTTGTCCTGGACATCTGGATGAGCCCCCTGTTCCAGCAAGAAGGTGCACATGTCAATGTCATTTTTAATGCAGGCCAAATGAAGGGCACTGCATCCTTCCGTAGGCTCTGTGAAATTAATGAGATTTGGGATTCCATTCCGGACCAGCTTTTGTATTTGCTCCTTGTCTTTTTGGTGAACACACTGAAGAAGTCTGTATATCTGTAAGTTTAGAAGTCTGTTATCTACCGGTAACATCCTGGAATAAGAAAAAATGGCTTCTTTCAAGGAAGTAATGTCTGCACGGGGAGAGAAGAAAACACAGAGACGTGATTACAATTACACGCCAGTAAGAACAGGAATCAAACTAAGTTCAAGGCATGAAAATATCCACTTTAACTTGACAGAGCACTAAGCTTTGAATGATTTTAGCTAATTTAGTATATGCAGCATATATAGAGACTATATAAACACAAGTAGCACTTTGCAAAATTGTTCTTTCTAGTCTTCAGACTGTTCTGAAGGAGTCTCATTCAAGGTGAAAACTGAGTTAAACTGTAAGGTAACTGCTCTCCATTCAAGCAACTGTTATAATCTACAATTACTTGGAAGCCTAAGGGGAGGCTGATCATCTGTCATTTCACTACTTCAAAGGGAAAAAAAAATCACAACTCAGTGTCCTCTGCACTTGCTGAAATATAAAATTGATGCTAGCATCACCTCATTGGTGCCTGAGCACCTTCTCTTGTTTTTTGTAGCTGATGCATGATACATAAAAAAGTAAATTGCATTTCTCTGCAGCAAAACCCTTGGGGAAAAGGGATGGAGACAGTGGGGCGCTGGCATGGAAAAAAGGTCCCCCAGGTGATGCAACACATGCTTCTTGAGAAAAGTGTGGTGCAGGAAACCAGCTTTGCATTTGCCTCCATTCTGATTTTATTTTTTTTTAGGCTTTTTAGCTTCTTTTAGCTAGTCCCAGCACTTGTGGCTGGAGGGTAAGGCAAGGGGTCAGAAATTGTAATGTCCATTTCTGAAGCTTGCTTGAATAGATGGGAAGCTTCCTGTCAGCTCCAGCAAGCCTTGGGTCAGCCCAGGTAGTGCGCTTACAGGACACGCAACAAAAAAATGTGGAGAACAGGGTCCTGTTAGGGAATACTTGGGTTTTGTGGGCGTGTTTTATTAGCAATATAGCCTGTAAATGGGAACAGTAAATGAGTCTGCCTGGCTGCTGCTGGATGCTTTGTGGATGTCCAAGAAACGGTGAGTTTTAAGAGAGAGGTGCAGAAGGATGCACAATTCCAACAGACTTCTTGAGGTAACACCTCCTATTCTGGGCAGGAAGCCTGAGAGAAAACTGCAGGAAAAGTAGGAAAAAAATGAATGAAGGCTAATCATGTTGGGAATGGATAGAGAGCAGTAACTTTTGTACCACAGGTAGAACGTGCCAGTTGTCATTTCTGTAACTACCGTCTTTCATTTCTTTTGAAGTTCGGTGGCCAGCCTATTTTTGGAGCAAGAGAGACAGGGGTCAAGTGTACTGTTGACAGATTGCTGAGAACTGTCCCTCTCGTGTTTTCTCCCACTAAACAAGCTACCTGGCACTCTCGCTGTGCACCTGGCCACACTGCCTAAAGATGCCTGCAGCCCCGAGTCAGGCGCTATGTGCAAAACAACCCTGTTACACCATCTGACACACCTGACTGCAGCTGATCGCTCCTCTCCTGGAACAGAGTTAAAATAGCAGAGGTGTTTCAGGAGAGGAGTAAGGAAAAGGTAGGGAAGGGCCATACGATACCTGGAGCCACTTAAAATCTGCCCCTTCTAGTCTACAGAGTGTTGTAAAAATATTGTAAAATGTTCATGTTTTGCTAGAAAAATTGTTAGTTTTTGCAACCGTTTTGACCAGCTCTACACCGTGTTTATTTGAATTATTATTAGAAGCTGCTCACTTGCAGAAGTGTTTAAGCGTGCACTAAAACGCAAAGACTTTCTCTTTGCAACGTAATCTGGTCAGGATGGGTCAGCTGCTCCCACAGTTTGGAGGCTTTCTCTCATTTAAAAATGAGATCGCCTAAATGCTAAATTCTTTTCTGTGTACGTCTTGCACGACTGTCATTCTGATCATATACAAAGTACATTCTTACATCGCACAATTAAATCATTAAGTAGCAGTAAGTGAGATCTGTTGCCTGTGGCTTGGTCATTTTCATCCCTACCACGCTGTGCTTCTTGTGGCATGTTGTCCTGGAAAAGGGCATAAATGCAGAGATTTTTTTTTCCATTGACAGAGGTTACGACTATAGCAGCACTCTAGTCCTAAAGTTTAGAGTTGAGAAATAAGGCTAGTTCTGGGTAATGTCCTGGTAGAAGCGAAAACTAGAGTCCTCTATGGAGTCCAGCTTTTAGAGCCTGAAGCATTAGGAAAGCATTTCTAAGCAAAGCCTCAATACAGGAAGTTTTTCCGGGCTTCTGAGGACAGGAAAAGAAGCGGTGTAAAATCTGGAGGGGCTGTGGTGAGGAGCAGCAAGAAGGTACTCTAGGGAAGGCTCTTACAGTACTTACACCACTGATATTCAGCAAGAGAAATGTTTTTTAACTGGCAAGCTTTAATGTTCTCTCATACTCTTGTTCTGTTTCCCACCGGCCTGCAGCAGTAAGGAACTTGGGTTCACTTCCAGAGACTGGATCCTTTCTTCCCACCATAATTCATTATTTGCAGCTGGATTTTGCACAGCATTTTTTCAGGGACTCGTTTAGGATCAAAACTTGCCTTTTCTTCCCTTCTTTCTCCCCCCTAAAGCTGTAAACACTGAAGAAAGGATGTTCTCCAGGGAAATAGGTTAGTAAGGCTACAGAACACGAGGAGCATTGCAGTTGGTAAAAATCTGTTAGTAACATTCGGTGAAGGCACAAATGGATATAATAGTCGATGCATACGGATTTTGATTTATTTTATGGATTATCCTTGAGATTTACAACAGTGCTAGTGCTACATCTTGCACAAACATTGTGCTCAGTCTCTGAAGTACAAGCATCCAGAATAAGCATGTCCCGGAATGCCACGTTTTCCAGCAGGTCAGACAACATGCTTGCAAAACAAGACTGAAACTAAAGTGCGGGAAGTAAGTGATCAGGTATTACTTGCTTCCTACAACCTTTGCCCCGTTCGGGACATGAGATTGAGAGCACACCTTACATTTACTGTGCACTTTCCTTTTTGCCCCCAGGGTAATGCATTACACTCCATTACAATTTTAGCCCCAGCTCAGCCCGATCATTTTTGCCAGTGCTTTTGGGATTGCTTATCATGGTATTCTTTTTATACTCCACACACGGTAACAAAATTATTTCCGTAAACATAAGTGAAATTACTTTTATTACAATGGTGAAGTATGCTATTACCACAATTCCACCACCAGTGAGATCCTACCCAGTTTAAAGTCTTTGTTTCAAAGCATTAAGAACCAGCCATTTACATGAAAACAACCGTAACATTTTAACTGCGACAGTTAATATTTCTTTGCAGTATTTCTTGAAAGTGACTGGATCAATTTTTATTAGAAGTCTCTACAGTAACAGAATCAAAGACAGGTGGGATAGAAAACTCTACCCAGAGTCAGGTAAAGTTACAAGCAAGCGACACAGGCTTCTATAATGAAAATATAACTACAGCATCTTGCAAATTTTCATTAATTCTACCAACTACATGCACTTCATGGGGGTTTTATCACTTAACCTGTAACAGATGTTTTAATGGAAAATGAGGGATTGTTAACATGGCTTTCAGACAGCCATGCTCTGGGGAGGGCGTCACGAAACTATAATCATAAATCCCAAGCTTGTAACATCTGCTTAGCAACAATTTTATCTGTTGACAAACACCAACAGAATCGCTACCTTCATTCTGCCAGCTTGTATCATTGTTTTGGTTGAGAGCATGAACTCATTTCAAATTCAGATTAATCCTTTTCCCGGTACACTTACTATTAAGAAAATCATTTTAATCAGATTCTTGTTTTCTCATAAAGCTTTCCAAGCTGCGATTGAGGTACATTGATAGAGAGGGAAGGTGGCCAGCACTCTCACTTGCTGACTCTCTGGTGGAGCCTGGTGCCTGACTGCTGCTGGAAGCACTTGTGACTCCTTTTTTAAAGTTTTCAACATTTTTCAGATTCAACATTTCAAGTTGAAAACATCCCTTTAATTATCACTATTCACCAACCAGTAGACAAAATTTTCATGTGTTTTATCTTTAGTGAGAGAAAATAGCTTAGCACTTTCTAAATTTAATCCACTTGCATGCTGGCCATAGAGATAAGCATGAGCCCTATATGCCAGTATAAAAGAAACATGGTAACAGTGCCACACTATATTTACAGCTTTATATAAATAATTGCACTGGATTTTTGGCTGTGACTAATGCTTAACAGGAGTGATGCAGCAAAATCCTCCTAAAACTGACTTCCAGTATAGTGAATCGCCTATAACGCGGGGGTTTCTCTTTGAGCCCTTCTTGCTGTTAACTCTGAAGAAACGCTTTGCCGTGGGCTGAGGCATAGTGTAGCGCTGAGTGATGGTCACTTGCCTGGCGCTTGCTGTCTGAACTGAGCAGGTTTCAACCCTGCGCTGAGATCTCGGCCCCGACACAGCCCTCTGGGAAACTGGGCCTGTAAAGACAGTCCCGAGGTTATGGCTGGAGTAGCTCAAAGGACGTGTGTTCTTTTGTCTTCAGTTTGCCTTGCAACTGCCAGTCGCTTCAGGGTTCATCCAAACGGGAATGTAATAGAGCCCAAGTGGCCAGCAGCAGGCAGCGCTGGGGGCCAGCCAGCGCTTGGCAATCAGGTGTACGAGCAACAGCTGCTGGGGACAGGGGCTGGAAGGAGGTTGCTCCCAGCTAGGAGGAGAGCTCGGGCTCCCTGCCACCCCCTGGACCGCTGGGGAGTTGGTGCTGAGGTGCTGCTGCGCCCGGGAGCAAGGAACGGGGCGTGCACCCCTTCTCGCAGAGGCTGAAGCGCTGAGGGCCCCGGGGAAGCCAGGTAAGGGATAAAGCTGCCGTTTGTTGCCTTTCCTTGGGTTGCAGCTCAGAGGAACGGGTGGTTTGTGGCGGACACTGGCTTTAATGGTAGATAAACTGCCAGAAAGGGAATGCGTCGCGGAGCTGGCGTTGACCTGCTTGTGTGACGATGCAGCAAGGCAAGCTGAGGTAACCTCCCGTCCGCTGCCCTGCGAGAGGCGCCAGGCGTACGGCGGGTGCTGATGTCTAGCGTGGAGTGTTCATTTTAGAAATAGGAAGCACGGCAGCTCTGCGGTGCCGCTCCTGCTGTGCACCCCCCGCCCCCCCCGTCCCCCCGCCCCACACACCCCCCAGCCCGCCCTTAGGCGGGCCTGCATGGCACGCAGGGCCCCACGCTTGGCGCCTCTTGCCCAGGGGTGCTGAGCGGCGGGATTGAGCCTTCGCAGCCCGCCGGCTCTACCCCAGCGCCCCCCTCGCACCACCCGGCCCGCCAGGCCGCAGCCCCGGCCCGCTCCTCACCGAGCACTTACCTGGAGAACCTCGGGTCCCCGAGAGCCCGGCGGCGGCCGGACCTCATCCCCCCCACCCGCCTCAGCGCCGCGTCTTCCCGCCGGCTGCAGCCGCGCCCGCCATCGCCGCCCGCCGCCCCCTTGGCAACGGGGCGCCGCCGCGCGCCTGTCCTGGCAACGGCGTCGCGCGGCGGGCGGTTGCGAGGGCGGAGAGCCGTGAGGCGGCAGCCGTGGCGGGACGGGGCACCCAGCCGGGCCGCTGGTGGACGGGAGGAGGTCGGTGGTGGGTGGCGGCGGGGAGGGAGAGAGCGGCCGCCGGGCTCGGGGTGGCGATCCCCTGGGTGGGTGCAGGAGCCTGGGGCACCCTGAGGGCGGCTGGGTGCGCCGCCTTCCCCGCGTCCCCCTGCCTTCGTGAAGGTACTGGGTGCCCTCTGTCGCCCGTGGTGGCGCGGCCTTGGACGCTTCCTTACTGTTGACTTACTTCCTTGGGAAACCTTCTCCTCTCGCCTCTAAATTTAATTAGAATCACTGGCCACCGAAATGGACTTACAAGATCTTAGGTAACCCAGCTTCATAGCCATCCCCAGAGCGGTTGTGTAGCACTGTAACATAAATGAGGGGCGTTAGACTTGAATTTGAAACATAATTATTCCTAGACCCGACTGGAAGGAAAAACCTAGGAACGGGAGAAAAACGTCAGTGCCAGCAAACGGGGAAAAACACTCAAAACTGTTTAAGCGAGCTGAAGCATAAGTCATTCCAGAAGGCAAACACCACTAACGCTGGGACTTCCCAAGCTCTCTGTATTTCTTTTCTGTCCGTTTCTTTTAGCGTCTAATTTCAGCCGCCAAGCGCCGCAAACCCTTGGTGCTCGTGTCGGGCTCCGTAACCGTGTATGGGATGATGGCAGAGAGGCCGGCTGCTGCAGTGAGACTGTTTGCCTTGTGCCCAGCCAAGACTGGCTGTTGAATTATTTGCAAAACACCTCTAGCGTTAGGTAGTTCAACAACAAAGTTGGGTTTTGATACGAAATCTCTTCTGCCAGGGAAATGGTGACGTGCAGCTGGATGCGGGTCCAACAGCACGGAAAGGCGGGCGATGCAAGGCGTGGGACTGTGTGGTGAGTCACAACAATAGATAATGTCACTTTAGCATAAAGCGTTTCATTATTTCCCCTGCACGGAGTGCCATTTGTACAGTAGCTATTTTGTACTAGCACTTTGCAGTGTGAATTGGCTGGATTATTAGTCTTGCAGTGTTCTGCCCTGGTGGATTGCTTTCCTCTTTGGAAAATACATCATCCAGGCCCTTCTCCTCTTTTTCCTCAGTCACACTAAATAGATGCTGCAGACACGGCACAGCAGAAGATGTTTCCTGCTTGTTCTGTGTGAGATTTTTTGCTCTTGCTGTTGCCACAAACAAGGAGACACATGTATCTTGGCCTAAGGCCAAGGTGAATTCTCCCTTATTTCACTTTTTCAGAGTAGCACATGTTAAATGCACATTAGAAAAGCAGGTACATGTATTTTGAAACTTAGTCCGATATGAAAATAGCTGAAGATCCTGTCTGAAACACCTGCATGACTTGATTCTGGAAATTGTGGAAACTCTGGAACCAGACCATTACGAATTGTGGGTACTCAGTATTTCACCCCAAGTGTGGATATGTGTATAAATGTATGTGTGTTTCTGGGAGATATTTAGATTTTTATGCTTGATCTATTTTCTTACGGTGATCATCTTTCTGTGAGCTTTTTGAGAGTGGACTCATGATTCAAGAAGGAAAACATCCTTTTTCAACTGCTGAACATCATACTGGATGTTTCAAAGCAACGTGGCTTCAAGAGCAGAGCATCTCTGCCTTGCTGGTTGGTGCTCTGGTATTAGGATACTGCAATATCTCCAAAATAAATAGGATCAAAATCCTTTTAGAGAAACTCACAGTATTCCCTGCCTTTCAAGATAAATAAAGCTTGCCAGAGAAAATTATTCCAAGGTCTGAAGCCTCAAGCTGTTGGGCTTTTATTGGCTGTCAGCTCAGTTTTGGAGGAGTGCCAAGCTAACGCTGGAATACAAATGGGATGGCATGGCGGTGGTAAAAATGTAACTGACTGCACTAAGGAATGGAAGGTGTAAACCACCCAGAGCTTTGAGCATACTCCAGAGCCTCCCAGAGCCGAACCCGGGAAACACGTCACAGCACAGATTGAGACAGTTCTTGCACGGTTTGGTACAGACCAAGGTGTCTTCACCGACCGGAGTCTTCATCAGAGGGCAGCGCTGTCCAGAGGTTTGACATGGTATAAATTAGGGTGGCCTTGAGGCTGCTCTGTCGTGGATGCTCTACGCATGCGCCCTTCCCTCCCACACAGGGGCATCTCTAGCAGCTCGCTGCCAGGAAGGAGCAATGTCTGCTCCTGGGACAATCCCAGAGGGGCTCCGCTGGCTTCATGGTTAGCTGGATGAATGCAATCTGTAGAGCCCGTAGCAGATAGGTTTTGCCCACCACGTCAGCATCTGATAATAATCTGAGATAATCAGTAGTAAATAATTTTCTAACCAGGACTATTCTAAACATTTATTACTGAGGAGCATGTATATATGTTTTCCCCTTGTTTTGCACGGTCTTAAACATTAACCTCAATTGTTCTTATCACATACGCGCTTCATAGTAACAGGTAAAGCCCCCGTTACCGATATGGTCGCTTTACAGCTCCAAAATGGTCTAATTACACATGAAAAGATTTCACTGCTGAACAGCTTCTTCAAAGTATTTGAAATACAAAGGCTGTGAAGTTTTGTTTGGTGTTAGCAAAAGGTGCCAGACTGACAGCACTACATAGTACCTACAGGGAACAAGTGGAATAATATAGCTGTCATCCTCAGTATCGCTTGCTGTCTTTCTATTGTCCTGGGTTTTATCTGTTTATGTAAAAGCACAGGGATGCTACAAACGACCCGCAGCCAGCCTCTGGAAGGAGGCTGTGCACCGTAAGGGCTCTCGTGCTGAGTGGCACTGGAGTCCTGCTGACATCAGTGGGAGATGGGCTAGGGGATAACCTGACTTCAGCTGGAAGGTCTGCGTGGGGATTGCATGGTTTTTACTTAAGCCTTTTACTGTGTAAGTAATTATTTCTGTTACTCATCTCTCTGGATTCTGATGCTACTGCAAAAAAATGTGCTGCGTGGTGCATTACACCCAATATCTCCTCATTCAGTTTTGCCAGCTTGGGAGAATGACACAAACTTATGCATTTGGCTTATTCTTAACGTTGTCTGGAGTGTTTCAGCTAGCTGTGAGTTACACTGAGGGAGCATGAGATCAAATCAGGGTGTTAATATTGCTAAGTGTCAATAGAACTCTCTGCTTAGCCCACCCATAATGCTGCAGTGGGAGTGAAGTACTGCTGCAGCTGCTCAGGGGGTGTGTGTAACCACCGTGGCAGCACTGACCACGAGCACAGACGTACAGCTCTTCTACCCGCTGAACAGCCTGCGGCTCGTGCTGGGGAGCTGTCATGGGGGCATTTCTCAAACACTGTCCTCTCAAGTTAGGGGAATAGTCTCCTGCTGGAAGGAACAATGAACTTCTGGAGAAGATCTTTGTTTCACGCAACAGCGCAACCACCTCAAAACTGTGCTGGTAGGTAATACCCTGCTACTCCTTGTGTTATACGTGTATTTTCTGGGCTCCACTCTGTTTCTTTTTTGATGACACTGTATGAAGCTGTTAATATCACTCGGATCAATACACAACTTCCTAAACTGATTTAGCTTAACTTCTTTGCTATTCCTTATATTCTTCCTATAACTGCTTACTGTCAAAACCAATCCTCACTCTTTCTGCCAATTAGTATGCACTCTTAGGATTAAGTCCTTGGACAGAAGAGAAAACCCATGAAATAACCGACATAGGTGCTTAGTAAGAAAGGTCCACAATGGCTGGAATTTACCTTCTGAGCAAACCTCTGTAAAATCCATGTGCACGTTCATACGGCTAGCAGAGTGCTCCATAACCCACGGTGTTACCGTGTCTGCTTACATACTTTGCTAGGTCCCTGATACTGCATCCCTGGAGAAAAGACTTGGGGAGAAACCTGCAACTCTCTTGTGGTGGTTGTTTTCAAGGGAAAAACTTAATTTTTCCCAAACTGTCAGCAGGGCTTATAAAAGCCGCGTAGAGATAAAAGCTAATGTGTTCTGCCAAGAAGTTCTCTGCTGAATGCAATCTGAGGTGAATGCTATAAGAAAAACAATCCCAGGAAAGCATCTGCAGCAGGTTAGCTGGGTATTGGGAGAGGAGCATTTCAGATTTAAGAGTACTGTCAGTAGAGGGGTTTTTTTTCTCTCTTACTTGTCACCTAAGTTTTTCCTAAAACACTGTAGCTGTTGCTTATTTTGGCTGTTGTAAATACAGCCTTCTTGTATGTGCCTGCACTTTAACTCGACTGAGGAAAAGCTGATTTCAGGGTGACTTGGTAAGAGGGGGAGGCATTCCTCACCCAACGATGTGGCAAAGTAGCAAAAGGGACGATGGGGCAGTCCAGCATTCGCGCGCTTCCCAGCACGTGCTCCCCAGGCACTGCGTGGGCCGGCATCCCTGGAGTCGGGTGAGCTTTCCAGTGACACATAGGTGGGCAGGAGTTCGGCTGAAGAGCTGACAGCTCTGGGGGTCCTCGGAGTTTGTCACTGACTTGGTTAACAGTGTTTGTTCACTAAAAGCTTCTGTTACTAATCCCGCAACTTCCGTACCCTACGGGACTTGCGGAGGAGGGAGTGCTGCACCCCTTTCATCACCATTTCTTCTGAGGGTTTTCTGTCGTATTAAGCCCAGGAACTCTGAAATCATTCCTGCTGCTTTTTTTACGTGTACTTGTCTAACGCTGTGCCTTGGAACACATATAACTCAGTGGGAGGATTCCAGATGACTTTCAGTGGGAGTGCATCAGGCCTGTTAATAACTGAAGCTCTGACTCTCTTGATTAGTTCTTTATATGCAGATCATAATAATAAAGAGTTGAGGGGGAAGACAAAAGATGATAATTTTGTAGCTATTTTTCAGCTACCTTCCATGCTGACAGGTTAGACAGCAATGAAAATACAAACTGCCTCCATTTGTCCCATCTGTTCTCATCCAGCCTGTCACTGTAGCCCCTGTGAGATATTATGCAAGTTCTTAGTTTTCAAGACGAAGGAGTAAGTGTTCCGGAGTGGTGCTCATCTGATGCTACATGAGGCTATGGAAATATTGATGATATGCTTCACCACACACACAGAAAATAAAGGAGGGATTTTCAGCTGGAAGTTATTTCATGTTGTCAGTATCTGGGAGGCAGATCTTCTGGTGGTGCTGCCTCTCAGAAACAACTTACTGCAGTAGCTCTTGGAACAGAAATAGAAGGGAGACCATGTACCGGAAAGCGACATTATCTTTGAGGCAGAGCAAAGAACACGTATCCTGGTCCTGATGGACAAACATCTGGGTTTCAAAGCTACTTGTTGAGTTCAGTGCTACTTACTGTAAGGAAGGGTAACCTGCACAAAGAACGGCTAAGAGCATGTAAGCAGTAATGTAAGCAATGTAAGGCTGCTGAAGTCCCTGATGTCAAGCAGGGGGAATTCCTATATGAGATATCAATTGGTTCAGTTGGAATAAGCCTTGTTCCTATTCCCTTGCTTGGCCTTGCTCAGTTGTGGTTAAACAAGGAGAGTGGATGATAATAATCTGATAATCTTGCTGTTGACAGGCAGGGGAACAGGTGGGACCCTGGCTTGTCCTCTCACCAATGCCAGCTCCAGGGATGGGTCTAGCTGCTGAGTGTATCAGGAGAGGACCTGAAATAGTCAAGTCTGTTTGCTCATCTCACCGGTGTTCCTCACGCAGACTGCCAAACTACCCACCACAAGAGAGACTGACTTTTCTCAGTAATTAAATAAATATATGAGGAAAGACTTCCCAGGTATAGGATGCAATTTCTGGTGTAGACCAAAAAGTTAAGTAGGTCAACTTACAGCAAAGTCTTCAGTCAGACATGGGAGACTGGCATGGGGGAGGCTAATGCTCCATTGCTGCTGCTGCCCTGTATCTACCCGTGTCACCACAGTTGATCCCAGCTATTCCGGGATCACTTGGTCCCAGAGTTCTTGGATTTTGTGCCATGCCACAAACAAGCCAAATTTCAAACTGTGTATGTGTAAAACAGCAGTCTTTTCAAAAACAGTTAGTAGGAGACTGCTAATGAAGCCACTGTGCTCGTAGATACATGTTACTAAAGTTTTCCTGTTCATGCTAATAGATTTTTTTTTTCCATCAGACCTCATTCCCTGTAATAGAAGCAAAAACAGAGCTCCAGGAAGAATATGTTCTTTCTAAGCTACTGATTGCTACTGCATACTGATACCTGTCACCTTGGTGGTTAGCTCTCCAACTACACTTTAGCTTAATGCACTCAACAATCCAGACATTAGATAGAAGAGTTTTATTTAGGAATGAATATTCATTTGTAAATGGAATATACTACTTATTTTCCAAAGTCCATGGCATATTTGCTTCATTGCAGATTTAGCCAGAACACCTGAAAGCCCTGAACTGTAGTTAGCCGAGACACTGTTTCCATATTACAACTTTATTATTCGACTCTTCCTAACTTTCTACACCCACTTAACTACATTCAAAGTATTTCAAGGTCTATTGCTCATTCCTAACTTTTCCATTAACCTCTGCCCATCACCCCTAATAAATTACTACTCGGGTTCCTACAAATACAGTATTGTCACGTCTGCTGTAATGATTTCAGGTGTGCATTTGCCCTGTAGGATATGCTCTGTTTTGTGTCTGTAACACAATAACCTGGTATTGCATTAGAAAAAGGTGCATTAAATTTTCTAGGCAATACCTAAAGCAACACAAGTGGCCGTATTTTTTTTCTCACATGGGAGAAATAAAATTACCTAGAAAAATGTATTAATTTTACATGGGGTCCTGTATCTTCTTCCCTATGAAAAAACAATAGTTCTGACTAGGAGACCTTCTACAGTTTGTATCAGGTAATTGGTGTCATTATACTGATTTCTGGGGGCATTAGATTCACCCCTGCCTTTCACATTTTAAAAGACTGCCCTGCTTGAGTTACTGAACAGTACCAACATAGGCTTTGCAAGTTTTACTTTACTTACTTGGAGCATAAGACAAAACAGAATCCATCACAACGCAAACACCAGTGCTTTCTCCTTCAGCTTTGCTACCACATAATGCGCCTTGGGTGCAGGAGATGTTAAAGCATCTACAAACTCGTTGCTGTTAGTGCATCCTTTGCTGACAATGCTCTTGAAAAAGTTTGCCCGCTCTTAAACATACTCCTTAATGTAAACTGCCTTTTCCTCTTCACTGAGTTAACTCCCAATCTCTTCGGCACTGACTGGTGGCTGAATTTTTGTAGAGCGTGCATAATTTCCTGGCTGAATAATACAAATCTAAAAGCAAGATGTAAAACTTATCAAGATGCAATCAGTCATTCTGAATTCAGTGAAATACTATAGTCAGTAAAACAGATCAAAAGCTTTCTGCAGACAGATTTCTTCCAGAAAATGCTGCTTTGTTGAAATTTTAACCTTGAAAACTTGACTGAAATCAAATATATTCCCCTGAAACGTTTAAGATTGCAGAGGTGCTTTATTCCGACTTCCTCATTTCGCTCTGATGTTAATGTTTTGTTTTGACTGCTCAGCATACCTTCACAGAATGCAATAGCAGATCTTTGATTTTTATAGAATACTTAATGGTATAAATGTTTTGACAATACTGAGACAAAGCATTTCAGTATGACTTTGATGTCTCCAAAGTGGAATATTTTGGATTTTTCACTCAGTGGCAAATCTTGCAACTGCTGATTTTTTTTTGCCCCAGTTTGGAACAAACGATGATGTCAAAGAAAATTAGAAGGTCCTGGGGAAAGAATTGCTGTTTTCCCCAAGCAGGTATAACTAAAAGGAAAATAGGTGTTGTCAGCCAAGTACGGAGGACACTAAGGGTCCTGGTCTAGCTTTCACTGAAGTCATTAGCAAATTTCCATAGGTTTCTCTGCATGTAGGTTTAAATTGGAAGCACACAAGTCCTTTGCTGCTCTGTTTTCTTTGCATGTGTTGTTGCTATTGTTCTGCTAACTTCTGAGGCTTCTGGGGAACTTCAGAGCAGGCTGAGCACTCACGCTATACATGCTTTTCCCCAGTTAGCAGCAGGCTCGCTAAAACTATTTGTAGATATGCAACATTAAAAACTCCACGGTATTTAACTAATGTGATTTCTAAAGACTACAACACAAGGAAAAACGGTGCTGAGCTGCATGAGAGACCTGGGGACTTGACGGGCATTCTCTGGAAAGTCTGTGGTAATTTAAAACCTTAATGCCCCCAGTCTGCCAACTACCTGTGTGTCAGTACGGGCACGTGCCTGCCTGGGGTGCGCTGAATACCGGGGGGTTGAGGTGCAGGTGCTGTACGTGGGGGAGCAGGAGGGGATGCGGGTAAGCTCCAGCAGAGAGACAGCGTGCATAGCTGGGGGCATCTTATGCTGCCTCAGGTAGGTTTGTCACAGGGCAAGCTTTCGGAGCCCTCCCTTTGGGTGCTATTTTCAAAAGTGTTTAGTATTAGCCAAACAAATGTCAATAGTAAACTTCATGCATTTATTTTAAACAAAGGAGGTTTGAAAACTTTGTGTTTCGAAGCTTTTTGGAGTTGGCTAGGTTTCCGAGAAATACTTTTTTTTTTTCCCCCTTCCTTGATTTTCTTTAGCCTTTTTTCTAATAAAAGACACATACTTTGTTTCCTGAAGGCAGCCAGCTTGCCTGGCCAAGGTTCAGTGGGACAGAGCCATAACTCCATCTGCTCCTTGCCACCTCTGGGCAACTTTCTCCTGAAAGGGTGTCACAGTTTAAAGCTGGACTGGCTACTAAATGGACAGCAGATGCTCTTTGTTAACATCCTCCCTCCTCAAAAAGGGGGAAAGAGAAAAGGGAAAGAGACTTGTGGGTTGTAAAAACAGCTTTAATCTAACTACGATAATAAGGTATTATAGCAATAGGAAGAATAACAGTGAAATATATACAAATATAGACGAAACCAGTATTGAGCTCCCCCTCCCCAATGACGAACACCTCACCTAGATGCTCTGGGGCATGCCCCAGGAAAGTCCCACACTGTACTCAGCAGCAGGCAGGAACTGGATTCAGGAGTGCACAGACTGGGATCAAAGGCAGAATGTTCAGGGGGAGTCCTCCTCCGAGGCTTGAGCAAGGAGCTAGGCAGAGCTAGAGAGCAATATCCTGCAACATCACCAGGACCTCACTGACAGCCCCATGCTGAGCTTGAATAGTCTCCTGGGCCATGGGTGTGGGCAGAAGCACCAGGTGAGGCTGCTTACGTCCTTAAAGCCCTTTAGTGCCCTCAGGCCCCTGGCCATAAAAGGAGAGAGAACGACCCTTGTGATTCCTCAGCTTTATACTGAGCATGATGTGTACGTGATGGAATACTGTGTTGGGTCAAACAAGGGCAAAGGGAACGGCAAAGCAGGGGAGGGGAGCACAGGGAAGAGGGACCATGTATTCTGCAGGGTAGGTACTGAGGGAAATGCCAGCCAGTGTTTTGTGCAGAGTGAGAAACAGGAAAATATCTCTCATAGATACTCTGGAAATGTTTGTCAGCCTGGCTCACTGTCTTGTGTGCTGGGGCTATTCTGGGGATGGGGGAACAGTAAAAATCCCAAAACAGCCAGAGTATCTAACCTGTTAAATTAAGCTCTTCCATGCATTTGAGATTATCCTCAGCTAATCGGTTCAAATCCTCATCGTGCTGTGTGGTATTATGATGTGTAAAATCACTTGCATTTTACAGCATTTTATATTTATCCAAGAGGGGTAGTTAATAGATGCATAGCTGTAATTTCTTTCAACACAGAGCTTATGAATAATGCTGTAGATGTGTGTATATCAAAAGAACATGAATGTAAATCCTTGAGGGAAGACTTTTAGTGTTTGAGAAGAGTGTTTCAGCAGTGGAGTGGCTCCAGTGAAAAACCCTAGTGAAGCTACTTAGATCTAAGCTTCAGGTTTGACTGTCAGTGTTGCTCAGACAGGGTGCTAAGAGCACTCTTAGAGCGAGCCTCTTAGGTTAAGAGAATAAAAATGTAATTACCCTGTGCCATACTGCCTCTTGCAGTGTAGCTGTTCCCACAAAAAGGAAGGGGCTTTTAAGCACTGATGTGAGTGAAAGAACCCCTCAAGTAGGTGACAAGTCTTCCTCCTGGCTGCACAGCGCTCGTGTCTGGGCTGTTTGCTCCTGCAGCCACCACAGAGAAAGTTTCAGTTATTGTTATGGTATCAGGTACTGTAACGAGCTCTTCGCAGAGCACGGTGCTGCTCAGGCAGGGCTGCCTCGGAAAGTTTCTCCACTGTCTACAGTGGAGATGGAGGATGTGGAGAAAGGTGGAAGTCTTGAGTGTCAGCACAAAGAGGAGGAGCACTAACCCACAGCTTCTCAGAGCTGCAAACGTCACCCAGGTTCTCAGTGACTTCCAGCTCACTGATTAGCCATAAAGAATCACAGAATGGGAGGGGTCGGAAGGTCCCTCTGGAGATCACCCAGCCCACCCCCCCCCGCTAAAGCAGGCTTGCCTAGAGCAGGGGGCACAGGAACGCGTCCAGGCGGATTTTGGGTATCTCCAGAGAGGGAGACTCCACAGCCTCCCCGGGCAGCCTGTGCCAGGGCTCTGTCACCCTCACAGTAAAGAAGTTCTTCCT